>LPNX010508110.1:51798-82119 GCA_001517045.1 Pseudotsuga menziesii
AACCTTCTACACTGGGGTCAGATACCAATGCTCTCATAGCTATGAAGGGCTTACCCTCGCTCAAGCAAATCTACACCCAAAAAAAAAGCCACCTATATCAGAAGATGGTCTGTACCTCCTAATAAATTAGGTTTTTAGCCCTCCTAAAAGTAGGACACGAGCTTGTAATTTAACAAAAAAGTTGTATCGCTGGCTTGGAAAGCGAGCTGTATTCTCATCTAAAGCTACTGTAATCACACCTAGTGGCGCCAAGCGATAAATAAAATAATAATATAAAAAAAAAAATTGGAAAGGCCTTAATTACCATTGCAACTCCTGCACTCTCCATATCGAAAGTAGTAACATTAAACTTGTCACGGAGGAAGCTTTTATAAGCAGCATTCGCCACAAAAACGTTGGCACTGCATCCCCTCTGCACTCTTACAATCCTTGGCTCGTGGGAGAGACATGTCGAGTTCACACAAGAATCTAACTTCACATTCTGTTGTTTACACAGCGCCAATTCAAAATATAAAAACCAATATATTTGTTTTAAGGTCTAACATTAACCCTTGTAGTCCATGGCCCCCAAAACAAATACCTCTATTTTTTGTGCAAGCTCATAGTAGGACTATAAAATGGGAATCCAAAACACCTGTTCCCGGACCTCTGGAGTTCCATTCACTGGAAAAATCTCTTAGGATTGAAACCACACATTATTCAGCTGATTATCAATGTATTTCCCTAACGAAGTACTGTATATCATTCTCATCCATCTTCTTTGTTGCATCGTGGAGAGCCTTCCATTCAATCTTTGGGAACATATGCTTCCAGAAATCAGGGTTAAATGGAACCTCCTTTGTCACAAAATTCTCAACTACCAACTCCAACGGAAACCCCCTGGTCACTCCTCCATGAGAGACGCTGTTTCGGGCTTGAAAGATCATCCATGGCCAGTTATGCCATACAAAATTCACCAAAAAAAACAAACGTAACCGTGCGCGCTGAACAAAATTCACAAAAAAATCAAACATAACCGCGCTTAAACTCTTGGCCGTTGCTGTATCGACGCCTTGACCATTTTATAAGTCATCAAAAGATGGTGCCATTGCTATAGTGACGGTCTAGCGTGGATACAGCGACGAAAGTCGGGGCTTCTTAAAAAAAATTGTAAAAATGCATAATTTACCCTTGATTTTTCCACGAAAGTAAAACTAACATGGAAAACTAACATGGCAAAATTGATCACATGTACTAGTGTGTGGCTAAAGGGAAAGTATTTTGATGATGCAATAGTGATTGGGGAACAAGAAGGAGGACTATACAAATTGAAGGGCCAACCAAAACAAGCTTTGGTTCATGACTCGGTACAACCAAATGAGCTTTGGCATAGAAGGCTTGCACATGTGCATTACAGAGGACTACCACTTGTAAGCAAAGTTGTTGAAGGTCTCCTAGAAATGCAGAAAAAACATGAAGGTGTATGCAAAGGTTGTGCGAAAGGGAACACAAAGAATACATTTCCAATTAGCTAGAGAAAGGAAAAAGGAATATTGGAAATCATCCACTCCGATGTATGCGGTCCAATGTCATCCATTTCACTAAGTAGGTATGTATACTATGTTTCTGTTATTGATGATTTTTCTAGAAAGACATGGATATACTTTATGAAGAACAAAGATGAAGTATTCAGCAAGTTCAAGGAATTCAAAGCCTTGATCGAGAACCACACTGAAAAGAATATCAAGACCTTTCGATCAGATAATGGCCAAGAATTAACATCAAATGATGTCAAAGATCTATGCAAAGAATCAAGGATTAAGAGGGAGTTATCCACTCCATATAATCCACAACATAATGGGATTGCAGAAAGAAAGAATTCATGATCAAGTTCTTCCCATTCATCTATTGGCAGAAGCTGCTAGAACAACGGTATATGTACAGAACCGTACTCCACACAAAGTACTCGAGAACAAGACACCTGAAGAAGTATTCTCTGGTAAGAAACCAGAAGTCAACCATCTCAGAATATTTGTTTGTCTTGTATACATACACATTCCAAAAGAAAAGAGGACGAAATTAGATCCTTCAGGAAATAAGGGTATATTTGTGGGATACTCGGAAAGCTCGAAGGCTTATACAATATACTTCCCAGGATTCAAGAAGATTAACATCAGCAGAGATGTAACATTTGACAAAGATTCAGCCTACATCAAATCTAGGAAGAGACCGGCTGAAGAATCTGAAGAAACAGAAGCACCCAAAATTCATGATACAACCATGAATGAAGAAATTCAAGAAGAAGATTGAGAATTCGAAGAACCTTAAGAATCTGTGGATCCACCTCAGGAGAAGAATCCTCACAAGAGGAAACCTGCTTGGGTACGTGAAATTATCCAAGGTGCAGAAAGATATGGAACTTCAGAAGAAACACACAGAAGAAGGAAGAGAACTAGGTCATGCTCCAGTTATGTAGCCCTGCTATGTGACATTATTGATAAAGAACCTTCCAACTATGAAGAAGCAGCAGAAAGGAAAGAATGGAAGGATGATATAATCAAAGAGTATCAATCAATCATGAAGAATGATGTTTGGGATCTTGTCCCAAGACCAAAAGAGAAGTCCATTGTAACTTCCAAATGGATCTACAAGATCAAGCATGGTGCATATGGTATCATAGAGAAATATAAAGCAAGATTTGTGGCTCCTGGATTCTCCCAGAAAGAAGGAATATATTATGAAGAAACTTTTGCACCTGTAGCCAGATACACTTCCATCAAATCGGTACTTGCTCTGGCTGCGTTGATGAAATGGAAGATACACCAGATGGATGTCAAGACTGCTTTCGTGAATGGTGTAGTGGAAGAGGAAGTGTATGTGGATCAGCTGCTCAGTTTTGAGACACATGATAGGGAGTCTCATGTGTGTAGATTGAAGAAATCCCGGTTTGAAACATGGACCCAGGACATGGTACAACAGGATTGATGTATTTCTATATAGTTTGGGATTTACCAAAAGTAAAGCATATTCCAACCTTTACTACAAGGTTGAAAAAGGTAACCCAGTGATACTCCTAATGTATGTGGATGATCTATTTGTAACAGGTATGAATGGGTTGATTGCTGATACGAAGAGGAAGCTTGCTGGTGAGTTTGAAATGAAAGACTTGGGTATGATGCATTATTTTCTAGGCATGGAGGTGTGGCAGAATACAGATGGAATCTTCATTAGACAAGGGAAGTATACGGTAGAGATCCTGAAGAGATTTGGGATGATGGACTGTAAGGCCATAACCACACCTATGGCATCGAACCTGAAGCTATTGAGTGATGCTTCATCAAAAGTGGTTGATGCCATGATGTATCATCAGATGATTGGGTCCTTGATGTACCTGATGAACATGAGACCAGATATTTGCTTTGCTGTGAACACCTTGAGCCAGTTCCTGACAGATCTGAGACATGCTCACTTGATTGCTGTAAAGCATATTCTAAGGCACCTAAAGGGTACAGTTGATTATGGGCTCAAGTACAAGGAAAATCAAAAGATTAACCTGGAGGGATATGTTGATTCAAATTGGGCAGGCAGTGCCATCAATAGGAAGAGCACTTCAAGATGCTGCTTCAGTATGGGATCAAGTATGATCTCTTGGTTTAGAAGGAAGTAGTCCTATGTGGCACTGAGTACAACTGAAGTAGAGTATGTCGCAACTTGTTCAACTATTTGCGAGGCAGTGTGGCTGTGAAAGCTACTGTCTGATTTACTTGATCTCTAGCTGGATGCTACTTGTATATATCACGACAACCAGAGTTGTGTGAAGTTTTTGGAGAACCTAGTGTTCCATGACAAGTTGAAGCATATCGAGATCAAGTATCACTATATCAGGGATATGGTGCAAAGAGGAGCACTAAAGCTCCAGTATGTTGCGACGGATGAAAATATAGCTGATGTGTTGACAAAGCCATTGGCCAGAGTGAAGTTTGAGTACTTTAGGGAGAAGCTTGGTGTTCTCCAGATCGAGGTTCCCTCCAAGGGGGATTGATGAGACCTAGAGCCATTCTGACATGGTGAGAGGATTAGGTTCCTTCCATGGTCAGATGTAAGGGCTGATCCATTCTATCATGGTGAGAGGATTGGTTCCTTCCATGTCAGATGCGAGTGCTGAGCCATTCTGATGTGATTGTAGGATTGGTTCCTACATGATCAGATATAAGTGCTGAATTCCATTCTTGGAATGGAGGCACTTGGTTAGTTACCAAAAATACTCAACTTGGTGCTGAGTTTCCATTATCTGGGAGAATGGAGGCACCTGGTCAGTTACCAAGAATACTCAGTCTGGGACTGAGGGCCTTTTTTATATGACTGAGGGATGTAATCTTACATGATCATCCATAAGTGTAGGGCCATTCTGATGTGACTGAGGGATGTGTTCCTACTTGAGTAGATATAAGGGTTGATGCCATTCTCTGGGATAATGGAGGCACCTGGTCAGTTACTAGAAATCCTCAGTTTGCGACTAAGAGCCCCTCCGATGCATTGTCTTCGCACATGGTCGGATGTAAGTGCAGATCCCCTCCGATGCGGTGTGTTCGCACATGGTCGATTTTAAGTGCAGAGCCCTTCCGATGTAGTGTGTTCGCACATGGTCGAATGTAAGTGCATATCCCTTTCGATGCAATGTGTTCACACATGGTCCGATATAAGTGCTGAGCCATTCTAGTGCGATGTGTTTACACATGGTCAGATGTGAATGCTGGGCCTTTCTAACAAGATGAGGTCAGATGTGAGTGTTGGGCATGCCTTTCTAACAAGATGAGTTCAGATGTAAGAGCTGGGAAGGCCATTTTGAGTTAGGGTCAGATATAAGCATTGAAGACCTACATGAAGGCTAGGCCTACAACTAGCACGAAAAAGGGCTAGCTCTATAGAACTTCCTGTGACAAGAAGAATCAAGAGATAGCACCATTCTAAGATAGCACCGATGATGATGATCCATACTTAATGATGATCCAGATCATGTGATGATCTAGATGTGATGATGATCCAGACTTGATGACGATCCAGTTTTGATGATGAGATAGTGATGATGATCCAGTAGTGATGATCCAGATCGAGTGATGATCCAAATCCCGTGATAAAGAAGACTTGAAGAGGAAGAATACTTGAAGATGAAGATGACTTGAATATGAGGAAGACTTGAAGACGAAGATGAATTGAAGATGAAGAAGACTTTAAGATGAAGACAACTTGAAGATAAAGATGACAAGATGATCTAGTCATTACAGAGAAGAAGGCCAACGCTGAAAATTTTGTCGAAAGAATACCTTCCTAGTTAAGAGGGAGTGTTGATGTATTTGTAACTTCGGAATGTATTCGATCACTTGTATATTTCATGTATTGTACCCCTATGTTTATTTTAGGAATTATCTGTAACGTAATTGAGTCATGTCATGCCTCGATGTTCCTATCGGAATGTTCTATAATGTAAACAAGTCATATCAAGTCATTGTGGGTAACCCTTGTATTGTTCAAGGGTTAAAGTCCCTGCAGTTGAAGGGCCCTAGGGTTATTAGAATCTCCTAGAGAAGTTGCACCTAGTGAGTCATTCTCAAGTCAGGAATTAGTATAAATAGAGAGTGAGCCTCTCTATTTATCACACACTCACTCACACTCAGTTGTAGCGCATAGCTAAGGAAGAAGAAGTTGTTGGGGCTAGAGAGAAAGAGGCTACTGCTGTTGGGATATCATCTTACTGTTTTTGGGGCTTTGATATTGGTGTTGATTCTATCTCTAAGGAATTTGTGGGTTTTCTCCTTTATGGTTTCCCCGAGGAAAATCTTTGTGTTCATTGTCCTATGTGTTTGATTGATGTGCTTGTTATACTCTCAGTTAAGATCCTAAGTTAGTGCTAGCTTAAATGATAAAAATATAATAAGTTGAATTACATCAAAACCTTAGGAGAATATTTATTTAGTTCTTCCATATGGAGGAGGAGCTCTTCATTGTGCCCGTATGTAAAGTGTTATGTGGTTGTGACTCTTAATAATGAACGCGTTTGTGGTTGTTTCTCGTCTTTTGTTTCCACATTAAAATCTATGGTTTCAAATGTGTTATGAGGATGTGTGATATGTTCCTTTATTTATTGTTACATTATATAATAATCAAAGTTGATGAATGAAATAGTGAATGAATGACACACATGTTACCATATTCTTGAGTATACATTTTAATTGGTTTATATGATATTTGTCGAAGCCAATGACCTATAGAAGATATTATCTTGTCAGAGTTGTATTTTCTATAATGTTGTGTTGTTCCAATTCTTTATTGCATAAATATGGTTTCTACAATCCCCATAGGTAATTTGGGTAAGACCTCATCTACTTTGTAGGTGTTGTTGAAAGGAATTAACCCTTTTCAACCAATATCTTGGGTTTTTTTTTATATGGTATTGGTCAAACCTAGGTTGAGTTAGAATTGTGACTACAAATGGTTTCATTGCTATGAAAGGGATATTTTTTGAAGGGGAATGTGGATGTGGAACTCATGAAAGCATAATATTGAGGCTTGGGTTTATCAAAAGGAGTGATAGTTTTATCAAGAAGAGAACGATATCCACGGCTCAATTTGAAATAGTGGTTAGGTAAGTATGTTTGTTTTGATATCCATGAAATTTCCTTTGGTTAATTTAATACTATACCGAATGAATGGTTTTTGAGGTTAACCCTCTGAAAGAATTTCTTTCAATGGGGTGATCCTAAAAGCTGAACACCTAAGTTGATTCAAAAACTCAAAAGTGTGAATAACAAGATTTCACGTGCCATAGATTACTAGGTCGATAGTATATTGGAAGTATACATCATTGAGTTTGTTTTCAATACTATCAAGTCTTACAGTGTAGTAGGGAGAAGTTATTTAAGGGGTTGTGAGGTAGGTATTTAAGATCATTTAAGTTGTGGATTAAAATGTTATTATGTGAAAATGATGTCTTTAGGATGAACTCTATTAAGTAAATGATTTGTGCATGGTGTGAATAGGTGTCAACTGAACGAAGGTATAGGAGAATGTGTTAAATGAACTGAGATGATAAGAGGAGGAGCGAGTGAGATAGACAAAGATTGTGGGAAGATATTCTGGTCTGATAAAAGAACAAGAAATACAACAAGGAGAGAGTCACATTGCGTCTGGAAGGAGAGACTACAAACCAGTACCACAGTTCGATGAGGATTCTCACAAGGAAGAGGAGGAACACTATAATATTTCAAAAGAAGAATCTATAGACCTGTGCCATACCAAAGGATGTGACATACCAACGAACCCAAGTACATATCTAGAGATAAAGGTAAGGGATAATAGTTCATCTTGGTGTTTTCAAGAAAACTAGAGTAGTCGTAATAGTCAAAGTAGTACTACACCAAACAATAAACTCCCATCTAGTGGTATTGTTAATTCAGTTCAGTTAGTACCCCAAAGGTATAGAATGGTGGGGGATGATCTAAAGTGGACTATTTTCCATGTAAATCGGTTGGAGGATCCATAACAGCACTAGTTCATATGAAAAGCTATGTGGATGGTCAAGCATGTCCAAGACAATGCTATTAAGGGAGCCCATATGATAATGACTTTCTAAGGTCATGCTATGGATTTGTGCATCAAGTTCTTTGTTGTCCCATATAGAGCCCTACAAAAGATGATAGCAAATATTCATATTGGACTAAAATATGAGTTCAAAAATCTGAAGTGTGAGTCATGGTGCATTACAGAATTGAATTAGATTAAGAAATATCCAACTGAATCCGTATGAGGCTTAGACCAAAGGTTCAATACTTTAATGGACAATGTATGTTTTCGAATGTCATATATCCAGCACAAAGAATGCCTTATAATTTCATTATTATCACATGCCCGACTACCTTTGATGCAACAAAAGATTGTATCTCAATCGGAATCCATGGAGGTTTGCATGAAGTTAGAGACGTTAGTAGTTAGAGAAATTGCTTCCACAATGGCTTAGATCTAGTCATATTTGGCCAATTTGTCACTGCAGATTCAAGAAATAAAGAAGGGAAAAGAAATTTGAGATGAATTTTGGTGCACTAGATGCAAAAAAGAAGGAAACCATAAACACCAATGCCCAACATTTCAAGAATGCATAGCCAAATACACACCTAATCCACTGAGTCATTCAAGAATACTGTGGTGGAGACATTGTAAGACTAGAGGTCACCATTAGGAGGAATGTTATTTACATCATAAAATTGTAAGTACTCCTCACGTCTTGTTTTTGTAAATTTTAAATATTTGTCGAGAATGATGAGAAGGAATCTCCAACATACCATTTTCTCACAAAACTCGTAGCCAACACTTATGTGATGAAAGGAGAACATAAATCTAAATGAAGTAAGGAAAAATTTAATAAGCGTAGGGGTGGATTCTGTGGACATGGACAAGGAGGATTTTGTTGGTGTAGAGGATAGTTGATCTTCTATTATTGTAGCTAGTCAAGACATTATGCAAGAGACTACCATAAACTGACTTCATCATATTCTTATTATAAGGCAGTTGATCACCCTATTGAACACCTCCCACATGAGAATACTATCCAGAAGCAGATTTAGTACCCAAACCAGAATGTTGAGAAGATCACAGCTAAAACAAGAAAAACGTTTCCTATCATCATTGTGGTTACCAAAGGAATATCTATGAAAGAATATTATAGAGGGAGTCATATGCAAGATCCAGGGGTTCCACCAACAGCAAAATGATAAGTACCATTTGACATCAAAAAAGAGAAGGGAATTTTCTTTGAATCTCACGATGAATTTTTTCAGAGACAAAAGGGAACTTTGAATTTTTTTGCTCCACTAGCATTTGCTGAAGGTAATATCTATAACATGTATCCTCACTTCAACCAATCTATTCTATAGAAATCACCAAGAAAGGTAAGTGTTCAAAGAAAATTTTGAAAATTAATATGGATCTAGTTAAAGATGAAAATACATTATGGGAGCTACATAGTTTATTAGATGAGTTAGAAAAAGAAGTTAGACAAGAAATGGTAGTGAATCATATTCACAAGAAAATACATACTGGGAGAGAGACGTGACTTAATGCATGACTAGGAAACGATGGCATGGATTTTTTCATATTATATTTGTGTTAATATGTTAATATACTTACTAAACATACATGGAAGAGTATGGGAAAGTCAAATTTTGTATGTTCTCTAGTTCAACTGATATTTGTTAACCAACATAAGGTAACACCATTCGATAGGATGGTAGGAGCCCTTGTTGGAGTAGAGGGGTTGTGCACCTTTACAGAATTTGAGGTTATCTAAATTTTAAATGATACCAACCCTTATCTATCGTATTCAGGTATTGATTGGTCCATTAAAAATTAGATGATTATTAACTTCAAGAAGAGAAAATTTCATTTAAAAATTCAGAGTTCAGAATTGTCGCACCTCTGGATCCTTTAGAAGGACAGATATATGTCGAACCTGCAAGAAGAGAATTTGATTCTAGGAAATTGGGAAACATATATAGCATTTATTCCTTAATAGATGATTATGTTAATAATATGGTATATGACACCTTAAGTTAGTGGCATGTTAGTTCATGCTCATCTGACTTTGGTGAGGCTCTGGAGAATCGGCATAATAGAATGCATGAAGTCTCAATGTGAAGGTGTTCCTGGGATACCAAATTACTATGGTGGGTTGTAAAAGAGGTATTGGACTTACCCATCTATGAGAGATTACCTAATATTGACACATTTCTGGTTGACTTCAAAATTAAGGTACCAAAATAATAACGACTGTTGGCCTTGGATGTACCCTTGAAAACTACTTCGACGACGTGGTGGGCTATTCATAAATAGTCTATAGTAGGTTGGTCCCAATGCCAAAGATTATTCGAAATATAGTTTGGTGAGGGAACCCCTGATGTTGGAAAAAAGTATATGACGTTGACTAGTATTATCGACCATATCAATACCTATAGCATGACATGGAACACTATACAAAAGAAATAATGGGTACACATTTTCATATAGATATTGGACATGATACATTGGAAATGACATGCATCTTTGGATCTTCGATAGGGGATGATAGATTGGGAGGATCTAACTAAAAGTTTTAGACAAACCTTTAGTTATGATTATGAAAGTCCAATGGTGGAAGCATCCCTGCAGGTTATTAAAGCTAATACTTTTGAAGAAATATCATAACCAAAATCTAATTTACATCAGTGGATTGCGATCGTTGAAAAGATGATGTAGTGATACAATGTTTTAGGGGAGCTAGAAGATGATGACATGAGAGAGGTACATATTGTAGAATTTGAAGGAATTTGAGAGCTAGATGCACCAAGAATTTTATCCGACAAAATATTGAATCCACTGAAGATTAAAAAAGTAAACGTTGGTACTCCTGAAAATACAAAGTTTGCAAACATTAGTGATTATTAGGATGATGAAACTGTAAGTTAGATCACTAATCTATTACATGAAATCCAACATTTATTCCTTACCAACTTTTCTGAGATGAAGGGGATTGCAAGAGACCTCGAAGAAATGAATATTTCTATGAAGCCATATGCAAAACTTCTCAAGGAGAGGATGTATCTGCTTAAGCCAAGTTATAAGGAAAAAGTTAAAGCAGAGCTCGGAAACATGTTGGATGTTGGTATCATCAAGTTTATTGAAGAGATATAAACAATTATCCCAATGGTATTCCAAGACAAGAATATCAACGAGTTTTGAATATGTGTATATTCAAGGAATCTGAATGTGTTGCAGAAATAAATGAATTATTTGTTGGGGGGACTTTGAAATGTTTACATAGCACTCTTCTTTGAAGTATTTTCTCACAAAGCTAGTGTTGGGGGCTAAGATATGTTAGTGGATCCTCTTGTTCTAGGAATTAGATTTCAAGATTGTAGTCAAGCCAGGAAGGATGAATGTGGGGCTTGATCATCTATAGAGGTTGCAAACAATAGAGGAACACATTATCTTAGATGAAAACCTCCCATAATCCACAACACTTTTTCAGTAAAGATGGTGGGGAAATAATTTGAAGATATTGTAAAAATTTTGACCACAGAAATGACACTAGAATCCTATACTACATCACAAAAGAAGTAATTAGATTTCAAACCTACATATTATCAGTTGATAGTTTGTCAGTTGTATAATATGGGACTGGATGAGCTCTTGCGTAGGTATGTCTTGGAACATGAGTGACCAATGATTATGTATGAAGCTCATGATGGTGTTGTAGGAGGACATTATGCGGGAAAAGCAATAGCACAAATGATACTAAGGGATAGAATATGGTGGCATACCTTTCATAAGGGTGCAAAGGAGAATTGTAAGACTTGCGATGTATGTAAGAGGACTAGGATCCTGTTGCAGCTGCAACAATTTCCCAAAATTCCAAAAAAATTTAGGACCCTCCTTTGCTTTGGATTAGTTGATTTTCTTCTTTTGTTTTCTCAGAATGATTGAATTAATTTACCACTTGTTTTGATTCCCCCTCTGATGCTTGAATAAATCTAATGTTTGATCAAACTTTATCACTGCCTTTGGATGCATTTTTCGGCTCCTTCGAATATGGAATTGGTTTGGTTAAAGCTTCCGCCGTTGCGGCAGAATAGCGAGTCTTGAATTTGAAATTTCTCCCGATACGTTGGTTGAATCAGCTCTTTTGTTTGGTTTGAATCAGAAGGACTTGTCCTTTCTTTCCCCACCATTGCAGATAAACATTCGGTTTTTGACTTTGAAATTTCTCTCGTTCCGATTGATTTTAATCGGATACCTTTTGGTTTTGTGTCGGAACTGTCATGACTTTTTCTTCCGCCATTGCGGATGGAAAACATCTTTCTCTCTTGATTATGGTTTGAGGTTTCGGACCCCGTAAATCTGTTTTGTATCTGCCATTGCGGCTGTGATTCTATTTTCGTTCCGATGTTAGAAATCCGACTCAGGGTTAGTTGTCACCCGGTTATCCCCGCCGTTGTGGCTGGGTCTATGGTTTGGTTTTTCGCCATTGCAGACACAAGTACCCTTTCGTCTTCTGACCCAAATGTCTCCAACATTCGATCTTCTAAATTTTTCCCACCATGCATGTCTCCGTGGCTAGATCTACGCTTTGGTCGTCCACCGTTGCGGAAGGACGATTGCTTTCAGCTTCCGATCCAAAAGTGGTCCGCCAAATGATATGTATGACCCCGTGGAGGGATTAGAATTTTATCCTTCCACCGTTGTGGAAGAGAACATACTTTGATCCTTCGATTCAAAATCTTTCCATCGTATATTTTGCAACCCTGTGCATAGGGATTGAGGGGTTTTGGCGCAGACGGCCGTTTGCTGTCTACGCCAAACTGCCCTGTGTGTTGATGATAGGTAGAAGTAGGTTTTCACCACTTTTCTCTATGAGGTTTGGGCTGTTTTCCACGTTTAGTGCTACCCATATCTTTTAGCCACAACCGTTTTACCTTCAAGGTCCAACGCAACCATTTTCGTGCTTAGTTTCGAACCCGGGCCAGGGAAGAGGGTGTACCGCGACACATAGTTCTTTATCATAGTTTTGCATGGGGGTTTTTTTTCTTTTCTCTTTTGATCAAACGCAACTTAGAAACCCGCATAGTTACCACTGTCTTTCCCACGCAGCGAAACGACCATGGCGTGTGCAGAGAGCCGATATTTGTTGCATATTAATGTAGATTTATTGCCTTTTGAATATGGTTGATATAGTTGTTTAATATCATACAGTAGTGGCAGATTGCTCATTTTACTGTATATAACTTGTTTTTCATCATGCTAGATATAAACAAGGTCATTGAACACTACACATTGGGTTTTAATAGTTCAGTTAGTTAGGCCATTTTAAGCTGTACATGCATATATTTGCTTCATCGACTGATTGCTATTATGTTAAATATAGAAGAAATGGCACACCGCACATTAATGTATGCAAGTTTGTCACTCAGCCAAAAGGGCTTAATATTACAATTATATGGCAAGAAGAGCTCACAATGTCAAAGAGACAGAAGAAGAAGGCCCCTGTGGTCAAAGAAGAACCGGAAGTAGAAGTGGTCACTAAAACTGAATACATTTACGAGGACACTAAGTGAATTTCTGGTATCGAACCTAAATACCAGTGGGGGGAAGTATATAGATTGATCACCTGCAAAGAGGTTCCTGACATGGGATTAGAAGAAGAGTCCATATATGCCAACATAGAAATATCTTCACTGATGAAGATCGCCACCAAACCAGAGTTGTTCCCATGCTCTGGACCAATCAGATGGATTCTGCCCCAGGCAGACGTCACAACAATGATTCTGGAAAATGTTGAAAGACAGGGCTATGCTGCATACAGCTTTGGATATGTAGCTCTAGCTTACCATCTTCCAGAGGCCCAAGTGTTTTTATCTGATGATTGGCTAAACAATATTAGAATGGATTTGGTGGAGACATTTAAAAAGATGATGTTGCAAGGAAAACATTACAGATACAGACTAACAGGTGATTACGATACAGCTAGCTTAAGGGCTCCCTACAGGTTCATAGATTTAATGTCGAACCGGATTTTTGGAAGAGCACATGGTAGGTTCTTCAAGTTGGAGTGGATAGCCATCATTTTTCATGTTGCAACCCAGGGGACAATTTTCAACTGGGCCAACCTTGTCTCAAATAGCCTTTCTTCTTGCTTGGCCTCGGCCTTGGGAGGAGAGTCCCAGAAGAGATCAGAATTCTATATGAGCTCCATACTAATAGACTGCATATTATGCAACCATCCTTTCCCTGGTCTTAGGTGCATTTGGGACAGGGAAAGAATGCCTGTCTATGCTGCTTATAAACCATTGTGGGCCCATAAATACCACAGCCATTACAGAGAAGTATGTGAACACTTCCTTATGCTTCTATACACACTCATTTTCCTAAAGGAGTGTGATTGTATGTCGGAGGAGGCCCTGCAAGTAATAGAGTAGTATGCAGACTACTATTTGACTGAAAATGGCTTGTACTTCAGGATGTTTGGAGGTTCGAGAGCACCTTCCCTACTGCCCAAATATGCAACTGATTACATTATCCACAAGGAGGCAGTCAGACAAGTGTTCCTGGATGGAATAGGTAGTTTTCTGTTCGAGCATAAGAAGACTGCTTATCCTCCTTTGCCCTTCATATTAGGAAGCTACAAGTTTACCATAGTGAAAAAGGCTGATGAATTTGTAGAAGAACTAGAAATATTTCATTTTGGTGAAATGCCCTTCTGCAGAAATGATACTCATGGCAAAGTGGATGAACACTGTAAAGAGCACAACGTGCATTTTGAGTATGCCCACCATTGGGATAGAGAGGAGTCCATCTTCTGAAATGCGGTAAACATGATAGCCTTGAGAAGAAGGTTTAATAAGAATATTACCACAAAAGGTGGGAAGGGAGATGAACAAGCCAAGGCTGATGAAGAGGCCAGAAAGAGAAATGAGGAAGCTCAGAGATTGGTGCAAGAAGCTGCAGGGTGGCTGCACATAGAAGAAGAAGAGAAAAGAAAGGTTGCTCAGGAAGCAGCTGAGAAAGTAGAAGAAGCAGCTAAGAAAGAAGAAGAATAAAAGAAAAGGAAGCTGGATGAGGAGCTTCAAAAGCAAGAAGCTGAAAGACTAAAGTTGACACAGACAGAGCAGTCAGCTTCTGAAATAGCTGCAGTGTAGACCCAGGATGTTGAGAACCCCGAGGTTCAGGACCCACAAGTACCTGTTTCCAGCACATCCATGGTCCCCACACTGAAGCTGGTCCCATTTGTGTAGAAAAAGGGAGAAGAAATCCCTGATGTTAACACTATGTTTTATGACAGGGCTACAAAGAGGATAATAAAGAGAACAGAAAAAATGGTTGAAATAGGAGATATGCCTAGTAAAATGATCACAGATACGGCTGTTATGTTGGGAACAGACCAAGATCCAAGATTCACCCTGAGAGCTGGGGATGCACTAATCAACGCCTCAGAAGATAACATGGATAAGGTGATGACCGACTTGGAGTAGTCCAAGAAATCCTCTGCTCAGTTGAAAGACACCTTGAGGAAAGAGAGGGAGGAAGGAAATAGGCTGAAGCAGAAATATGAGGACATGCATAAAGAAATAAAGGATTCTATGGTTGAATTGCATGCCCTCCAAGTAGAAAGACAGGTTATTGAAACTACACAAAAGGCTTTGGACAAAGTGCAGAAAGAATGTCAAAAGATAAGGAGTGAAAAGGAATAGCTGCAGGACAAGGTAGAAGAGCTAGAAGAGCAGCAAAAGATTATATTGCAGGCTAGTGAGATGCACTCCCAAGAACAGAGATAGAAACATTAAGAGCAGATTTTTGCTCTGACAACTGCTCTGGAGGAAGCAACGGAGCAGCAGGTTAACCTCCAACCGTTCAAAGAGCACATTTTGGCCCAGAAGACTAAGATGCTGCAGCTACAGACTACTATAGAAGGAGAAAGATGCAAGGTGCTGCAGGTAGATAGCATATTGGAGAAAATCCTGGAGACCTCCTCTTACTTTGTAGATCGATCTCAGGACGTCCTTGAAGTCCTGACTGGAAAAATGGCAAGGCTAGAAAACAAGGAAGAAACTCCAGCAGAACTGCCATCAAAGGATACACAGTCCCTCAAGTGGGATTATGACTTGCTGGAGTTTCCCATAAATACCGCGGAGGATTTCAAAAAATTAGTTAAGAAGACGAAAGCAGCATGCATCGAGTTTTTCAGAAGGCTTCTCATTACCTACAACCAGTGCCAGATAGAGGCCGAGCAGAGGCTTTAGACTTTCTCGGATCACAACGCTTTTGTGGAGCTGCTGTAGAAGAGATACCAGGAAGAGGAAGCTAAAGTACAGTAGATTAAAGCCCTGAATGCTCAGATCTTGAGGAGCGAAGTAGATCATTCAGCTATCAGCGTGCAGCTTCTGGAAGACCAGCTTCGATTGAGTGCAGCTAGGATTGAGGCTATGAAGAACCAGGCTGCTAAGTTTGAGATTAATATTCAGTTTTTGGAGCCTTGTGCATTTGAGGGCATTGCCTCTGAAGCTTTGGCATGGAAGAAATTTCTAGATGCCCAAGTGGGACCCTCCTCATAAAGGATTGGTAACTTTTTGTAATATGTAACATTTTGTAAAAACATTTGAGAAAAGTCAAGCGTTGGAAAACAAAGAGTTGCGAAGCCCAAAGGTTACTTTGGGCAGCCCAACCATCTCACCCTTTTGTATAAATATAGAAAGCTTAGAAGGAACACGGGACTTTTTCCCAGTTAGACATGAAAAAGCTATGTTGTAAGAAGAACTATTTATTTTTGCAATAAAGAAGTCTTGTTTTCCTATTGGAGGAACATTGGTGGCACTTTCAAATGTTATGCTGTGGATGGATAAAAGATGAACTATTTTGTTTTTCTATCTTTTTGTCCATTAACCGTGAGATCGTTCTAACTCTTAGAACCTATGTTCTTGTTTAAATGATTTTTGGTTTATTTTGTGGAATTACCACCATGAGTAATGTATGTTGTTCATAAAACTAATGGCTATCTGATTGTTGAAATATATTTAATCGTTCATGCATTGTGGAAAGAAATATCAGCTAACTATAGTTTCTCTTTATGTTCCATGCACACTTTACATTACTCACAAATAAAGTTAAAGTTTGCTTTCTGGGGATAGATAGATAGACAAATAGTTAGTTTTATTTCTGTACATGTGATTTAGATGCTTGTGAGCCTAAGACGAGAGGTAAGAACCTGCGCATCACATTGTGAATACTCCTTGCATCCTTATCACCTTGCATGGTTAATTAGGAGTCTCCACATCATATTTAAGTCAAAAATACGAAAATATACACGGTGGACCAGGCCGCAATCGGTAAATCCTTTGTTTTTTGTTACTTTGACCTACGGTAGCTGGACCGCAAACCGGACGGATTCCCTATACCAAACAATCAACGGGCTAGTTGGGAACGTTGACTGGGGAGAATCCCTTTCTGTTGTTGCCTACAAATTTCCAGGCCTCAATAGTTCTGGCACTAGAAGGAGGGCCGCCAGTGAATGGCTGGCCATGGAAACTTATTTTTCCCAAGATTACCTTACTAGCAGATGTTTGGAAGCTTTCAACCTGACCCAAGTACTTACAGGTTCCGGTTATACCTTTGAAGTAAGAAAGCATGTTCTCAACCTACGTTGCTCTTTACTCAGACTTTGTTCTTGTACCTGTGCCTATGGCTGGCATAAATGCAAATCAGCCCAACCCTCTGCTGGCATGGAAAGCTAGAACCCCTTTGAAGCTCACACCTCCATTGCATAACCTACCTCAATATTTTGATAAGCTACTGCCTAAGTTTCACCCTGAGGAAAGGATTGTTGTAGATGACCACTTACAAAGTTTCTATTTGGCAGTAGAAGGTTTAAGGGCTAGGGAGTACGAAGATGTTGTCTATAGATTATTTCCTCATACCTTGAAAGGGGTAGCTGCTTCATGGTATTTTTCTCTGCCTACAAACTCTATTCTTGATTGGGACACCTTTGAAAGGGTTTTCAAAAGCAAATACACAGCCCAAAAAACACATGCCTCATTGATGAAAGGTCTTGGTTTGTTAAGGAAAGAGAAGAATGAGAAGGTACGCAGTTTCACTCAAAGATTTTCAATATACCTAAAGAACTTTTTTGAAGCTGATTGACCCTCAGACAAGGTCTTAATTGAATATTATACCTCATCCATAGGACCTGAGCTAGCCATGTTTGCTAAGATGAAATCCAAACCTACATTGGTAGAGAGGTATGAAGAGGCAGAAAGGGTAGAAGCTGAAAGGGAAAGTGTAGAAGAGTGTCCTGACTTACCTAGAGAGAAGACTACAAATAGAAGAGCTTTACTGTTGTCTAAACCTAAAGATGAACAATCACATGATTATCAAGGAATGTTGAAAATGATGCAGAATCTATCCAATAGAATAGTAGATTTGGAGAAAGGGAGGGAAGCTCAGAAAATTCACAAACCCTACTACCAAAAAAGAGAGGATAGCAACCAATGGAAAGTACCTCCACCAAATTTACCATCAGTGAACATAACATAAGTAGGGGGTGATAATTTCTACACTTTTCACCAACAACCTCAATCGGAAAAGAAGTGCCCTCAATGGTTGAATTCAGTGACATTGGTTATGCATCAGCTGCTAGATTCTAAATTAACCAAGGACAATGGCAAAGAGGAAAAGAAAAACCAGACTATGGAGAAACAAGATAATGACACTATGTTTTCATGGAATGGTATCTTGTTGTTTGACACTGAAGAGAGCACTCTCAAAACTAAATGTACACCTACAACAACAAAGGACATAGATTTAACAATTTCAAAGATCAAAAGATTGCAAAATAATGTCAAGAGACAGGCAGATGTGAATGTTAAAATAAAACACCTGAAGTCACTACGGTCAATCAAGAAACCAAGCCAGTTGGTGATCCTGTCAAAATTGTAGAAGAACAGGTAGGTGTTAATGTGGGAAGGACTAATGAAATTGGAGAGCTTGAAGAAGATATACCTACTCAAAACCAACCAGGAGAAGAAGACATAGAACTAGGTTGGGAAGAGAAAGCTGATACCCCACCTTTTCTTTTGACCCTAGAAATGTTGAATCATAATGTGCATAATTGCTTAGTAGATTCTGGATCAGCGGTGAATGTTATGCCACTGGAGATTTGCAAAAAGATTAATGGATAGCCAGATTCCACATTTTGTGAAGTAACGCAATTAGACAGCACAGGTGTCAAAATAGTGGGAGAAATGAGAAATGTCCTCATTCGCTTGTCTGCAAACAACAAGATTTGTCAATTTATTGGCATTACTGTGGCTGACATACCTACTGGATATGGGCTTATTCTCAACAGAGATTGGTATTCCAGGTTAAAAGGTTATTTTGCTTCATATTGGTCTCATTTATTGTTGCCTCTCACGGGTACCCCGAATAAGATTAAGATTTTGAGAGAGCCTTACATGAAACACACTGTCACTAAACTAGGAGAGGGAAATGAATCTGCTGATTCTATCCTGGGAAATTATCTGATTGAGCTTAAGATAAGACATCTCACAGAAAGAAAAGACAATTCTAAGATTAACTATCATCCTGAGCTCCTTTAACTTCCTCAGGATGATGAAGATGAATGTAGGATTGTAGACATGTGTTCAATTTCAAAAATAGCAGAGCTAGACCATGGTTAGATGTCTCATGTCTATAATCTAGCCCACCCTTTAACTCCCTAAGATTAAAGATATTCAGGAGTGGGAAAATTTTTTTCTTTTCTTTTGCTCTGTACATAAATAAATTGATGTCATTTTTCTTTGATGCTTTGCTGTTGTTTTCTTTACTTCTCTATTCTGAATAAAGAGGCAAACTTTTGGTTGCAATGGAAACATCAGGGTTCTTTATTAACTGAAATCTTGAGCAGAAGACTGTGCTTTAAAGTATAGAATGTCTTCTAGTAGCAGTGTCCCTAACTGGCCATGCATTCATTGAAGTCTTACTTAACCCATGTAAATAACTTAGAAGTAAAGAGGTCTGGAATACTATTTCGAGTCCATCCCTTTCACATCTTAAATATCCGAGGGGGTGACAGCGAAAGACCCATGGAAAGGAAGAAAAGTAAACAGTATATCATATATAAATGATCCCATGCCATAGTTTCAGAAAAGCTAAAATCTATCAAGAGTCAAAACTCCTTAAAAGAAACAAGACATATCAAAGCAAAGTATCAAACGCATGAATCTCAAATTTCCAAAATTTCCTCTTCGTCCGTGAGATGAAAATCCAATTCTTCTCTCACACAAAAGGGCACTATGGGATAGAGGAGCCTGAATAAAATTTAGAAAGAAAGGAAAATGGAGGACTCAAAAGAACTAAAGTTCAAATGGCACAAAAGTGCAATTGGCATGGGAATGAGGAACAAAAGGATAATGTTGTTTACTATCTGTTACAATCATGTGGTGTACAAGCATGAAACTACCTAAGGATGGGTAAAATAAACCTCATTTATTAGGCCTCAAAAGAGTCATTTAGACTTACAATATTTCTCATGTTACCATTTCCCAAAGGATGGACTGCTTCTCAATGGTTTAAATGCTTAAGGTGGCCAGCATAGGGATACAAACATCTAGAAGACTTCAAGTTTTATTCAGATGGTCTTGCACTGGGAAGGAGTTAATTCAGAAATCTGGGGTTCACCAGGTAGTCGCCAATTGTTGCAGCTGCAACAGTTTCCCAAAATTCCCAAAAAAATTAGGACCCTCCTTTGCTTTGGATTAGTTGATTTTCTTCTTTTGTTTTCTCAGAATGATTGAATTAATTTACCACTTGTTTTCATTCCCCCTCTGATGCTTGAAGAAATCTAATGTTTGATCAAATTTTATTGCTGCCTTTGGATGCATTTTTCAGCTCATTCGAATCAGGAATTGGTTTGGTTAAAGCTTCCGCCGTTGCGGCAGAATAGCGAGTCTTGACTTTGAAATTTCTCCCGATACGTTGGTTGATTCGGCTGTTTTGTTTGGTTTGAATCAGAAGGACTTGTCCTTTCTTTCCCCGCCGTTGCGGATAAACATTCGGTTTTTTACTTTGAAATTTCTCCCGTTTCGATTGATTTTAATCAGTTGCCTTTTGGTTTTGTGTCGGAAATGTCATGACTTTTTCTTTCACCATTTCATATGGCAAACCTCTTTCTCTCCCGATTATGGTTTGAGGTTTCGGACCCCATAAATCCATTTTGTATCCGCTGTTGCGGCTGCGATTCTATTTTCATTCTGATGTTAGAAATCTGACGTGCGATTAGTTGTCACCCGGTTATCCCCGCCGTTGCGGCTGGGTCTATGGTTTGGTTTTCCACCGTTGCAGATAGAAGTACCCTTTTGTCTTCCGACCCAAATGTTTCCGACATCCGATCTTCTAACTTTTTCCCGCCATGCATGTCTCTGCGGCTGGATATACACTTTGGCCGTCCACCGTTGCAGAAGGACGATTGCTTTCAGCTTTCGATCCAAAAGTGGTCCGCCATCCGATATGTATGACCCCACGAAGGGCTTAGCGTTTTAGCCTTCTGCCATTGCGGAAGAGAGCATACTTTCAACCTCCGATTCAGAATCTTTCCGCCGTATATTTTGCAACCCTGCGCATAGGGATTGAGGGGTTTTGGCGCAGACGGTCGTTTGTTGTCTGTGCCAAACCGCCTTGCGTGTTGATGATAGGTAGAAGTAGGTTTCCACCACTTTTCTCTATGAGGTTTGGGCTGTTTGCTCCATTTAGTGCTACCCGTATCTTTTAGCCACAGTCGTTTTACCTTTGAGGTCCAACGCAACCATTTTCGTGCTCAGTTTCGAACCCGGGCCAGGGAAGAGGGTGTACCGCGACGCATAGTTCTTTATCGTAGTTTTGCACGGGTTTTTTTTTCTTTTTTCTTTTGATCAAACGCACCTTAGAAACCCACATAGTTACCATTGTCTTTCTCACACAGCGAAACGATCATGGCATGCGTAGAGAGCCGAGATTTGTTGCATATTGATGTAGATTTATTGCCTTTTGAATATGGTCGATAGAGTTGTTTAATATCATATAGCAGTGGTAGATTGCTCATTTTACTATATATAACTTGTTTTTCATCATGCTAGATATGAACAAGGTCATTGAAAACTACACATCGGGTTTTAATAGTTCAGTTAGTTAGGCCATTTCAAGATGTACATGCATATATTTGCTTCATTGACTGATTGCTATTATGTTAAATATAGAAGAAATGGAACACCGCACATTAATGTATGCAAGTCTGTCACTCAGCCAAAAGGGCTTAATATTACAATTTTATGGCAGGAAGAGCTCACAATGTCAAAGAAACAGAAGAAGAAGGCCCCTCTGGTCAAAGAAGAACCAGAAGTAGAAGTGGTCACTAAAACTGAATACATTCACGAGGACACTAAGTGCATTTCTGGTATCGAACCTGAATACCAATGGGGGGAAGTATATAGATTGATCACCCGCAGAGAGGTTCCTGACATGGGCTTAGAAGAAGAGTCCATATATGCCAACATAGAAAGATCTTCACTGATGAATATTGCCACCAGACCAGAGTTGTTCCTGTGCTATGAAGCAATCAGATGGATTCTACCCCGGGAAAATGTCACAACAATGATTCTAGAAAATGTTGAAAGACAGGGCTATGCTGCATACAACCCTGGATATGTAGCTCTAGCTCACCACCTGCCAGAGGCCCAAGTCTTTTTATCTAATGATTGGCTAAACAATATTAGAATGGATCTGGTGGAGACATTTAAAAAGATGATGTTGCAAGGAAAAGATTACAGATACAGACGAACAGTTGATTACGACACAGCTAGCTTAAGGGCTCCCTACAGGTTCATAGCTTTAATGTTGAACCGGGTTTTTTTAAGAGCACATGGTAGGTTCTTCAAGTTGGAGTGGATACCCATCATTTTTCTTGTTGCAACCCAGGGGACAATTTTCAACTGGGCCAACCTTGTCTCAAACAACCTTTCTTCTTGCTTGGCATCACCCTTGGGAGGAGAGTCCCAGAAGAGATAAGAATTCTATATGAGCTCCATACTGATAGACTGCATATTATGCAACCAGCCTTTCCCTAGTCTCAGGTGCATCTGGGACAGGGAAAGAATTCCTGTCTATGTTGCTTATAAACCATTGTGGGCCCATAAATACCACGGCCATTATAGAGAAGTATGTGAACACTTCCTTATGCCTCTATACACACTCATTTTCCTAAAGGAGTGTGATTGTATGTCGGAGGAGGCCCTGCAAGTAATAGAGGAGTATGCAGACTACTATTTGATTGAAAATGGCTTGTACTTTAGGATGTTTGGAGGTTCAAGAGCACCTTCCCTACTACCCAAATATGCAACTGATTACATTATCCACAAGGAGGCAGTCAGACAAGTGTTCCTAGATGGAATAGGCAATTTTCTGTTCGAGCATAAGAAGACTGCTTATCCTCCTTTTCCCTTCATATTAGGAAGCTACAAGTTTACCAGAGTGAAAAAGGCTGATGAATTTGTAGAAGAACTAGAAAGATTTCATTTTGGCGAAATGCCCTTCCGTAGAAATGATACTCATGGAAAAGTGGCTGAACACTGTAAAGATCACAACGTGCATTTTGAGTATGCCCACCATTGGCATCGAGAGGAGTCCATCTTCCGAATTGCGGTAAACATGACAACCTTGAGAAGAAGTTTTAAGAAGAAGATTACCACAAAAGGTGGGAAGGGAGATGAACAAGCCAAGGATGATGAAGAGGCCAGAAAGAAAAATGAGGAAGCTCAGAGATTGGCGCAAGAAGCTACAGGGTGGTTGCACACAGATGAAGAAGAGAAAAGAAAGGCTGCTCATGAAGTAGCTGAGAAAGCAGAAGAAGCATCTAAGAAAGAAGAAGAAGAAAATAAAAGGAAGCTAGATGAGGAGCTTCAAAAGCAAGAAGCTGAAAGACTAAAGTTGACACAGACAGAGCAGTCAGCTTTTGAAACAGCTACAGGGCAGACCCAGTACGTGGAGAACCTCGAGGTTTAGGACCCACAAGTACCTATTGCCAGCACATCCATGGTCCCCACACTAAAGCTGGTCCCCTTTGTGCAGAAAAAGGGAGAAGAAATCCCTGATTTTAACACTGTGTTTTATGACAGGGCTACAAAGAGGATAATAAAGAGAATAGAAAAGAGGGTTGAAATAGGAGATATGCCTAGTAAAATGATCACGGATATGGCTGTTATGTTGGGAACAGACCAATATCCAAGATTCACCCTGAGAGCTGGGGCTACACTAATCAACGCCTCAGAAGATAACATGGATAAGGTGATGACCGACTTGGAGCAGTCCAAGAAATCCTCTGCTCAGTTGAAAGACACCTTGAGGAAAGAGAGGGAGGAAGGAAATAGTCTGAAGTAGAAATATGAGGACATGCAAAAATAAATAAAGGCTTCTAGGGCTGAATTGCAGGCCCTCCAAGTAGAAAGACAGGTTATTGAAACTACACAGGAGGCTCTGGAGAAAGTGCAGAAAGAATGTCAAAAGCTAAGGACTGAAAAGGAACAGCTGCAGGAGAAGGTAGAAGAGCTAGAAGAGCAGCAAAAGATTATCTTGCAGGCCAGTGAGATGCACTCCCAAGAACAGAGAGAAACCTCAAGAGCATATTTTTTCTCTGACAACTGCTTTGGAGGAAGCAAGGGAGCAACAGGTTAACCTCCAACCATTGAAAGAGCACATCTTGGCCCAGAAGACTAAGATGCTGCAGCTACAGACTGCTATAGAAGGAGAAAGTTGCAAGGTGTTGTAGGTAGATAGCATATTGGAGGAAATCCTGGAGACCTCCTCTTACTTTGTAGATTGATCTCAGGACGTCCTTGAAGTCCTGACTACAAGAATGGCAAGGCTGGAAAACAAGGAAGAAACTCCAGCAGAACTGTCATCAAAGGATACACAGGCCCTCGAGCGGGATTATGACTTGCTGGAGTTTGCCATAAATACCACGAAAGATTTCAAAAAATCAGTTAAGAAGACGAAAGCAGCATGCACCGAGTTTTTTAGAAGGCTTCTCATTACCTACAACCGGTGCCAGATAGAGGCCAAGCAAAGGCTTGAGACTTTCCTGGATCACAACGCTTTTATGGAGCTGCTGCAAAAGAGATACTAGGAAGAGGAAGCTAAAGTACAGCAGATTAAAGCCCTGAATGCTTAGATCTTGAGGAGCGAAGTAGATCATTCAGCTATCAGCGTGCAGCATCTGGAAGACTAGCTTTGATTGAGTGCAGCCAGGATTGAGGCTATAAAGAACCAGGATGCTAAGTTTGAGATTAATATTAAGTTTTTGGAGCCTTGTGCATTTGAGGGAATTGCCTCTGAAGCTTCGGCATGGAAGAAACTTCTAGATGCCCAAGTGGGACCCTCCTCGAAAAGGATTGGTCACTTTTTGTAATATGTAACATTTTGTAAAAACATTTGAGAAAATTCAAACGTTGGGAAACAAAGAGTTGGGAATCCCAAAGGTTACTTTGGGAAGCCCAACCGTCTCACCCTTTTGTATAAATATAGAAAGCTTAGAAGGAACAAGGGACTTTTTCCGAGTTAGACATTAAAAAGCTATATTGTAAGAAGAACTATTTCTCTTTGCAATAAAGAAGTCTTGTTTTCCTGTTGGAGGAAGATTGGTGGCACTTTCAAATGTTATGTTGTGGATGGCTGAAGATGAACTATTTTTTTTTCCAGCTTTTTGTCCATTAACCGTGAGATCATTCTAACTCTCAGAACCTATGTTCTCATTTAAATGATTTCTGGTTTATTTTGTGGAATTACCACCATGAGTAATGTATGTTGTTCATAAAACAATTGGCTATCTGATTGTTGAAATATATTTAATCGTTCATGCATTGTGAAAAGACATATCAGCTAACTGTAGTTTCTCTTTATGTTGCATGCACACTTTACATTACTCACAAATAAAGTTAAATTTTGCTCCCCGGGGATAGATAGATAGATAGATAGTTAGTTTTATTTCTGTACATGTGATTTAGATGCTTGTGAGCCTAAGACGGGAGGTAAGAACCTGCGCATCACATTGTGAATACTCCTTGCATCCTTATCACCCTGCATGGTTAATTAGGCATCTGCACATCATATTTAAGTCAAAAAATAGAAAAATATACACAATGGACTGGGTCGCAACCGGTAAAGCCTTTGTTTTTTGTTACTTTGACCTATGGTAGCCGGACCGCAAACCGGATGGATTCCCTATACCAAAAATTCAACGGGCTAGTTGGGAACGTTGACTGGGGAGAATCCCTTTCTGTTGTTGCCTGCGAATTTCCAAGCCTCAACAGATCCATTTAAGTGGGATGAAACTCACTTGGTACTACAACTGATATTGCAAGTATTCAAAAGGTGTTCCATATATTTTGTGGGTCTCATCAAACCAACAAGGAAAATAATCGGTGCAAGGTATGTCATCGCTGTGATGGACTATTTAACTACATGAGATGAATCTGCACCTATCAATTATTGCATTGTTGTAATTGTTGCGAAGTTCCTATTTGAGAATGTAGTCACAAGGTTTGGATGTCATCAAGTTCTATTGAGTGATTAGGGTACTCACTTTGTCAATGAAACTATTTAAGCAAGTTTACAAAATAATTTCAAATTTATTATTAAAAGAGTATACATTAACATCCATAGGTGAATGGGATTGTCGAAGCATTCAAAAAAATTCTAAAACATGCTTTGATGAAGGTATGTAATGTGAACCATGACGATAGGGATTTGAAAGTTCTTATATTACTATGGGATTACTAAACCAAATGTAAGAAATTGACAGGTTACACATCGTTTAGGATAGTGTATGGACAAGACGTTGTTATGCCTATGGAGTATATTATGCCCAGTTTAAGAATTGTTTCTTTCACCGATATATCCAATACTTGTGTTGTTGAAGAGAGGTTGTCATAGCTGATCCAACTCAAAGAAGATTGATTCCTTGCAGATTCCATTAACAATTTCAGAAAGAAAGAGAGAAGGCTTGGCATGATTTCCATATCAAAGAGAAACATTTCCAGTGAGGATACTTAGTTCTCCTATATGACAGTAAGTTATTCAAATATCCTGGTACTCTTGAGATGCATTAGTAAGGTCCTTATGTTATAAATTATGTCACGGAAGGAGCCGTAGTTCAAATACAGAAGTTAAATAGTGATTCTTCAAAAGGATTTGTTAATGGGGGTAGATAAAACCCTATAGGGATAGATGTGCACTCTATTGAAGTTGTAATTTTGTATGAAATCAATTTGTTTTTTGGGGGAAAAAAAACCTTTTTTTTCTCGAAGTTGTAAATTTGTATGAAATCAATTTGTTTTTTAGGGAAAAAAAACCTTTTTTTCTTGCGTCAAAGTCTTGTACATATGTCATAGTATTTATTTTTGTCAAGGTTTAGGTATTTTTTTCTTGACGTAACACATTTTCAAAGTAAGCTAATGTGCCAACCTACCTATTTTGTCGAGGTATTCTCTGTCGAAGTTGTGCTTAATGTACATTATTTACTACTTTTAAGGAAGTAGTGGCAGCATTAGTTGGACCCTGTCATAAATTCTCAAAAATACTAAGTCTGTGAATGGATTGGATACCATCTCCATAATCATTACAAGTATATGGTTGTCTTCATTGAACATTTGATTTGACAAGTAAGGTGTGCATGAAAAACTATTCAAAAACCATGTTTCCTAACCATTTGAGACTCAGATTGTGGTAATACATTGAATTTTGTTGATCAAGACAGAGTTCTAGTAGTAGTCGAAGTCGAGTATGCAAAAAAATTACAACAATTCATGTTGATATTTACAACACTGGAAATGAAAGAACCTGTCCCAATTTATTCAAGAACAATTGAAGTCTTATTTCCATGGGTTATCATCAAAATTCTAAAGAAGAAGTGTGATTCAAACTGCCAAGGAAATCCATAGGAACCCATGAAAGGAACACATGATTCTAAGGCCTCTCATTTTGATTTTGAAATGTTTTTTCCAGGGTACATTCCACCATGGAAGATGGATGCACCCTTTGTTCAAATCATGAAGAATGATAAGTATCTGCTGGTGGCACCCCCCATCTATGAGGGCATTGATGTGCACTAGGATATACTTCCTAATATTCATAATCTATCTTATGTAGATCATGACTTGATGAAGTACCCCAAGTTCCAAACAAAGAATTATATGATTATATGGAAGAAGGGGAAACACTCAAACTTGTGCCTATCAAATGTTCCCGAGGGTTGCAAAGATTAGGAATTTTGTCTCTGATGCATTTTTCCCCACTTTTATCATATTGTGGAAGTCAATGCATGTGTCAAGTAGTTGTTGGTTTGTTTCCATGGTGGTTATTTATGGATGGATAAGAAAATATCCATTGAACCTAATTTGATTGCTCGATTACAGGGATACCGAAGGCTAGGGTGGAATTTGCTTAGTTATTTGCTAAGAAGGAGAAGTATAGAGACCTAGCTACTTGGATGAAGGAAAAGTACAACCTGTCGAAGAACAAGATAGAGTTTGACATAGCATCCATCAATGACGAAACCATATTATTTGTAGAAAAGGCAATGACAATTAAAGTATTGAGGAATATGCATTCAAATCAAGTAACCGCTTGAATTATAGTAGCAGTAGAGCAGTGTGATGCATACATGTAGATGAATTGGGTTACGTTTATATTGAATGAATTCATAAATGGATGTGTTGATTCCTAAGAGAAGGGAAACACCTTCACATGCTCTTGGTTACTAAATTTAATTTCATTTGTTGCATGGGAAGAGCCACTAAATTACCAGGGTATGGAATGGTTTATCCTTTATAGAGGCGAAATATATGCCAATCTATGCTTTACTCAGAATTGAAGAAGGAAGGAAGATAAAAATATCGAGTTTTACATGCATGCAAAGGGGATATGACATAATGTCAATAAGGTTCCATGTCTAGATGCCCATACGATATCACAACACGATATTATTATCAGATTCATAGTGGGGCCTCACTTTATTTCTATCCAGGAGATGAGGGACCCACATAGGTAGTGGATGACAAATACATATAAATTAACATAAGAAGAAGTCCACAACATTGTTCAAGAACGAATGATAAAGTGGAAATTTCCTATCGAGGATCATCAAATATTTGCAGGTTAGTCTCAATAGGATCAACAACAAGAGGGTATGCCTGAGAAACACTCGAGCAGCCATAAAAATTAAATTACTATTGAACTTGAAAAGGGCGTTGATAAAATTCCTAGTTCGCACAATGATGATGACCAAGATTCAAGTGTACCACTGACTGATGCGGGATTGGGGTGAAATCACAAGGGTATGACCTTAAAACAGAAAGGGAAAAATAAGTATATGTCCATAAAGGATACTCAAGCGTGTACATTAATCAATGATGAACTGATCTATTCACTACATTATGTCAAGTAGTTAAATAACTCAAGATCTCATCCAATCAGTAGGGAGCTAGCACGTAAGAGGAAATGAGGCAACTAGAGGTTGTGAAGGTCAAATATAGAGTATAAGTAGTGTTGACTTCTACGACTAACCAGGTCCTTCAATTGTTTCCAAAAACATTACACTTTGAAGATATGAGACTACAGGAGAAAGATCAAAAGTTGATATTAATTTATCTCAAGTTATCGATCTTGGTCATGTTCATGGTCCATGATATTTAGCAAAATATAGTCGAAGAAATTAAATCCCATGAGCACTCAATTTATGATTTAATGAGAAAATATAGAGCTCAAACTATTGCTCTTAAGGACGAGACTATGGATATTTAAAGAGAAAAACATCAGCTGAGATGGGATAACCAGAAGCTACATGAGGTTGTTGAGGCTACTTGTCACGAAATAACATAGGATGAGTTTGATGAAGGAATGGATGTTAAAGACAAAATACTCAAACTAATTAGACTCATAATGGGTTTTCGGGAAAATTTTAGTGATCTAAAAGCAAAATTAGTCTCCATCACGCCCCTTGAGGTGACCGAACAGTGAGAGAGTGAGATGGATGGGGCCATCTAGGATAAAAAAGAAGTCGAATGCTTACTATGAAAATATGTATGAGGAGATATATCATGCTTGGGGTTCATTGTTAAAATATATAGAGATAAAGGACATCACCACCAAACCTAGAGTAGCTCATGATAAGATGGAATGTTTACAAATTATGTTGAAGGCTCTATCATCGATGGAAATAGTGGGAAAGTTTGTAGAGAATAAAGAATTGCAAGAAAAAATTAACTAGCTAAAGTTTCAAAAAAAAAATAGGACTAAGGAGTTGAAAAATCCAAACATAGGCCACATGGGTTTCTGGAGTGATTGGATTAAAACATATAGAAATTCAGAAGGAACCTATAGTGACCATGGAACAAAGTGAAGGTACTATTATTTCAGAAGTCATCGATGAGGTTAACAAACAGAATAAATACATCTAGTGATTTGTCATGGAATTGTAGAAAGAGTATGAGGAATTTTTGTCGAAGTTGAAAGCACCAGTAACAAAAACCTAAAGTTGATTAGAATGAGCTACATGTGAGTGTTGGGGGCCTGTTGGGCCTAGGGCGCTCGCACGAAGTTGGTTCCACTTTTTGGTGCCACTTAGGAAATCAGAAATGCACTTCCGAAGTGCAAATCAAGAACGCATATGCGTTATTGATGGTATGTTCGGAATAACCCGAGCCCAAACACAAGGCTAAGATTCGTGGAAATGTATATCGCATATGC
>LPNX010508156.1:0-30198 GCA_001517045.1 Pseudotsuga menziesii
AGCTTGTTTAGGGTTTTTGCTGTTTTAGGGTTTTCCTCCTTTTTCCTCATTATTTTTATTCCTTTTCTTCCCTTTTGGGGATTTTTGCTATTTTTAGAGAAATTTTGGTTATTTTTGGAGGAAAAAGGGGTTTTTTGGCCTTTTGGAGGCATTTTAGGCCTTTTGGAGGCATTTTAGGCCTTTTGGAGGCTTTTTAGATGGTTTTATGGCCTTTTAGAGGCATTTTAGGCCTTTTGGAGGCTTTTTAGTGGGATTTTTAGGGAAATATGGTAGGCAAATGGACAAATGAGCCATGTAGTGAGGTAGATGAGGTAGTTAACCATTTTTGGGTGTTAACAGAATCGAGACTCTGTTTTCCCACACCTTTGCCCTAGAAGCATTCTCCTTGTGTTGCAGAGCTTGGAGGCTGAGTTCCTTGGAGAAGAGAAGCAACAGAACTGGATCAAGGTTTTGTGAGGTGCCAAACTTGAAGAGAAGGTATACTTGTACTTGTTTTCAAGATTAATAAAGATGTGATGTCCTTCTTCTTCCCAAATCATTGTTCAATGTGTGATTGAATCTCTGTTTCTGATCATATGATGATGTTATTTAGATCATTGTTTCATGTTTATTTAATTAACATTGCTTTATATGTGGTCATAATGGTTTGAGGAAGGTATAATTCATTTTGCAGGTCTCTTGGAGCGAGAGGAGCAAGAAGAGGATTGAAGAGAAAGCTTGGACCAACCTTCAGTTAATCAGGTGTGGACCTTTCTTATCTCTAAAAATTGCTTATATATGCTTGCTGAACATTGTGCATCTCTCTTTCAACCCCAGTATGTTGATGGCCTCTTAAACCCTAGCCATAGGATACTTTCCTTTACAACAAAACTGGCGACTCTGCTGGGGATAGCCTTTCATTAGAGGAAATTTCAACCCAAAATAGGCCTTTTAACTTTTATTCAAATTCCATGTCATCATGTGTGAGCCAATGAAAATGATTTAAATTTGAAATACCGTATAGGTCTTAAACACTTTTTTAATATAAATTTGGGGATAGGTATCATAAAAAAAAACTACTTTTTTGTTTGTATTTTTGACATATCTCCCTATGTTTTTACTCAAATTTCGGTCGAGAGAGCTCGTTGGATGCGGAATTAAATTCCGCATCCAACGAGTACCCACTCGGCATACTTTTGACGGACCCCACTACCCCAAAAACAAGAAATACCTGTGAAGAAATACATCATCATTCCATTTTTTTAGGTATTTCTTGTTTTTGGGGTAGCGGGGTCTGTCAAAAGTATGCCGAGTGGGTACTTTTTGGATGCGGAATTTATTTCCGCATCCAACGAGCTCTCCTGATCGAAATTTGAGTAAAAACACGGGGAGATATGTCAAAAATACAAACAAAAAAGTAGTTTTTTTCTTTTCTTCCTCCAAAATTAATAAATACTATTTTATTATTTTAACTATTATTTTATTAGTTCATTTTAGGAGGCCCATTTTGAGTTGAAATTTCCTCTAATGTCTGTTTGGGGTTTCTCTTGATTTCTTTCAGCCTTTTTCATTGTTTCAGGTCCTTCTTGCCACTTAGGAACACTTTATAAGTCTGATTGCACACTTCCCCTGCCTTCTTAAGGTAGTTTTTGACCTTTTTGGGAGTTTTTCCACCCATTCGCGACTTTCTTGCCTGAACAGTGGCGTATCTGGTTTTGTATTCACGACTGCCTACACTGGAACCCCGCGAATGATTCACGACTTGCTAGTTATACAACTCGCAGATCCTTATATTCACGACTTGCTGTATTAGCAACCCGCGAATGATACGCGACTTGCCTGTAGTGCAACCCGCGAATGCCCCTAAAATAGTGTTTTTCTCATTTTTTGTGGTTTTTCTTCTATTTGTGGGCTATTGGGTAGGTCTTTTAGGGTCCTCTACAGGTGCATGACTCCAGGGAGTTAGTGTCATCCCTTTTTTGTTTGTTCTTTATCCATGTGGTAAGCCTTTTATTGCACTAGGGTTTGTTCTTTTCTATTTCCCCCATCTCCTTTGCTTGGTTTGATTTTTGGCCTATGCTTCTGGCCAGCCTCTATTGGTGATATTTGTTTGATTTCAGAAGCTGGTTGGTGTTTGTTTTCCTTCTTGTTTTGTTGGCTAACTTCACCATGCCAAAATAGTTGACTTGTTTTTTATGCAAGCCTTCCTTCCAAGTATAGTTTATACTGACTTTAGGGCATTCTAGAGTTTGTTTGGTGGTTCTATAGCAGAGTTACTTTTTCTTTTTTCTTATTATCTACATACTTTGCTTTGTAGGTAGTTTTTCTTTTGCATTTATAAAAGAAAATTAAAAAGAACTTGTTTTTGTTGCTTTTCCCCCTACCTCTTTCTTTGGTTTGACCTTATTTGACAAGGTACTGAGCAACCTTTGTTTGTAGGTTTAGATTGATACTTGGGACTTCTTGACCTTTCTTTATGTCAGTCTTTTTGCTCAGTCTTTTCATTCCAAAGTTGTTGGCTTGTTTACCTTTGTGAGCCTTCCTTTCAAGAGATGTTTATATTCAACTTTAGGGAGACCTAGGGTTTGTTTGCGGGGTGTAGAGTAGTTGTCTATTTGCTTTGCTTTCAGTAACTGCTTGCATTAGTTGATAGGCTGATTTTTCTTTTGCATTTATAAAAGAAAAAGACAAAAACACATGTTTGCTTTATATGCATGTATTTAGGTTTTTAGTCTAGATTGCATGGCATATCATTGTTTTTGAAAAAATATAAAAAGATTTCATCTTTTTGGCTTTCAAGTTTTCTGTTTGAAAAATAAAGAGAATAGTTTTTGCTTTTTGCTTTTCATATCTCTTTGCTTAGTCATTTTGTTTCAATTTTGAGTCAAAACACCACATAAGTTTCATGCCATTTACCCTTTGACTAAAAATAGCCCTTAAAATAAACGATATAATTTAAAATTTACTAGTAAGTTTTATTTTATAGGGTCATACACCAACTAGCTCAGGATAGACTTGTGGATTAGGGAGTTTCAACTCTCCATAAGTGTTAAAATTTTAGACGTAGTTGGCCTATCACTAGGTAAATCCTTTTCTACTTTGATTGTATCTGGGAAGCTCCTCTCAAACGGGAGTTAAGCACGAGGCTGCGTGGAGGCTTGGACAGAGGAGATAACCCTTCGAATCCTTTTCAAAACGTAACTCAGGACTTTTACACATCTGGAGATTCTGTCCTAGACAGAGTTTCGGGCTCAGCTACCCTGCCCATGCGTACAAGTCCGGCTTGCGACTGTCCCCCCATACTGTCAATATAGTTAAGGTAGCCTTTAGTCTCTTTGACATCTAGGGTTCATACATAGGTACACTGGAAGGTTATTTCTGGTTGACCTTGGACGGACTTGGAAGGTAACCCCGGTAGAAAGTGTGGGAGGGCAGTGGGTGATTCCTCCGCTTGTGCCTAAGAAAATTTATAGGGACACCAAGTACCTATCTATCAGCTTTCTTCTGGAAAGTATATCTTATACCTATTTGTCTATTTGGGCTTTAGGAATTTTTAGTGAGTGCTGTGTGGTTTGCTTGTACTTAGTGTGCCTTTAGGTGTGTGCTTTGTAATTTTGGTTTCCTATCAACCTCGGACTTTGTCTCCTAGTTTGAAACTATGGCTAGCACCCCTTTGAACACTAACCAAGAGATCCCCATGCTGGGAACTCCTTGTAATATTCCTCTTATGGGGAATGTTGGTGTTCCCTTGATGGCCACCCTGAATCTTCCTGGATTCACCCTAGGGCTACCAGTGTGGTTGTTTTCCACTCCAACTGTCCTGAATGCTTCTGATTCTTCTCAAGTAAGCTCCTTATATCAAGAGCATCAAAACACTGCTTCCCCTTCACCTGTAGTTGATTCTCCTCCTCCTTCTACCTCATGCAGTGAAAGTAATGATACTAGTAACCGACAATCTAAAAGGAGTAAAAGAAGGAGGAATAGGAAGAAAGCACATAAGTAAGGGGGCACCCGTTCAACCTCTACAAGTCAAGTTGAACCTCACCACCCAGCCTCTGTTGTTCATGCTGGGGGAACCTATCCAACCTTTGCAGGTCATGTTGGATCTAACAAATCAACCTCTGCAAGTCAAGTTGATCTTCACCATCCAGCCTATGGTGATCATGCTGGTGAGATCCTTCAAACCTTTCTAGGTCATGTCGGATCTAGTCACTCAGCCTTTGCAAGCCATGCTGGGGGCAGTTTCTCAGCCTCTGTGGTTCATGCTGAAGACAACCCGTCAACCACTGCGAGTCATGTTGACACTGTTGCAAAGACTACCTGTTCAAAACACAAGCCCAAGTTTCCTTGTAAGCTTTGTGAGGGAGACCACCTTACTTATAAATGCCCTTCTATTGCGGAGGTGCGAAGAGTTTGGAGTCATGGTCATTCCGTTTTTGAACATTCTGAAGTCTCTCAACAACCAACCTCTCTTAGAGAGGTTGTACCTAGTCACCCAGCCTCTGTAGTTCATGCTGGGGGCAAACTCTCATCCTCTGCAGGTCATGTTGAGAGCAAACAATCAGCCACTGCTAGTCATGTTGACACCATAGAAAAATTGTCGTTTGAAGTGTAAACTTAAGTTCCCTTGTATGCTATGTGAGGGAGATCATCTTACTCACCTATGCCCTGCTATTGCAGAGGTGCGAAGAGTGTGGTCCAAGACTCAATAATTTTCTTCTCCTGAACAACATATAGCTTCTCAACAACCTACTCAACCTTTGGTTGATCAAGTGGTCAAACCTGTCTCAGATTTGGTCGATCCCACTCTTCTTTCAAAGAGTGATCCTGATGTGATTGATCCAATGTCATATTTGGTCAATCCCACTCTCCCTTCGGAGAGTGACTTTCACGAAGCAGTTGAATCGATTCCAATATCGATTAACCCCACTCTTCCCTTGGAGAGTGAAGTGTCTACTAGTCACATTTTCTTCACTGCCAGTTCAGAACTTACTGAACAAGGGGGCACTGAACTTGCTTCAGATCAACCCCCACCAAGCTCTTGGATTGCTTCCTTTGATTGGGATAACCTAGTTGAGCCGCGCCTTCCTTTCGCTGCACCTTTCCAGATAAAGGTCAAAGTTGAACCTTACACGATTGCTCGTTGTATTGTTGATGAAGGAGCCTCAGTTAGTATTTTGTCTACTCGTGCTTGGCGAGGCATGGGATCTCCCAGCCTTGTGTCGACTGCTAATTAGTTACTGGCATTTGATAGAAGAACTTGTATAGCCTTGGGAATTCTTGCTCAAACACCTGTTACTTTGGGTGGGAAGACTGTCTTAGTTGACTTCATGGTAATAGAAGACCCCTTGGACTTCAATATGCTCCTTGGACATGATTATGTCTATGCCATGCAAGCTGTGGTGTGAACTTTATTTCGTGTGATGTACTTTAATCATGGAGAAGAAATTGTCATTATCGATCAGTTGGATTTTCTTGATCCGTCTCCTAACCCAACTAGAGACCAGGTCTTTCCTTTATTGGTTCCCAGTGTTTCTATAGACACTAACCCGCCACAGGTGAACTATTTGGCCTCTTGTCCTTTATGTTCAATTGCTACTGAGAAGCAGCCTCTTTTTTCCTGCTTACCTTCTCGGGACTTGGTCCCAGCAGTTGAACAGGTGAGTCATCTTATACAGACTGTAGAGCCTTCTCTCCACTCTGTCAATCCATTTGAAAGTTTAGACATGTGTCCTATCTCAGATGATTTCCTTCCTTCCGATGAAGTCTTCCTAGAGTCTTTGATACAGTCTGATCTTCTCTTGGATGTTGGTTCAGTTGTGACTAAGTCTAACCCTGATTTGCCTAGTAAGCATGACCTTTCTTCTTATGTTGGTCTTGTTGAGTCTTTCGACTCTTCCTTTGAACAGCAAGTTAGTGATCCTGATGAGTTTGATTTTTCTTATGAATTTTTCAACTCTTGTGATACTGATTTTGTTCCTACAGACTCTATCTCCCTTGTTGATTTTTTCTCTCCTTCTGAGGTTGATCTTATTGATTATAAACCCTCGAGCCTTGGTTCTATAGAATCTTCTTCGGTTGATTCTGCCTTGACTTTACCTTTTATAGAAGATAGCAAAGTCACATGTGTTTCTGCCAAAGTGACCTGCATCGGATCTTTTCTTCTGAATATGATCCTGATGTTGTTGTTTCTTGGAGACAAGATTTGTAGTTGGATTCACAACTGTTCACTGGCCTCACCTCATTGTTGAAGTTGTAACTTCATTTTCATGTGCCCTTCTCGCGCTTATGAACCTGATGCCGGATTCCACGCTTTTAGCTCGTTGTATAAGCCCTCATCTTTGTTCTCATCGTCGCTAAGCCTTGTATCATTTTTCCTTTGCAACTTGACACCCTTTACCTTTTGGAGACATTCCCCGAGTGTTCTTATCTTGCTCGCTTTCCTTGCATTATGCATAGGTTTGTTCCTTGCGCTTGGAACTAGTTTCGCCTACCTATGACACTCGTCTCCTCGCATTTAGAGCATTCTTTTTGATCTCCTTCAAGCTCGTTAAAAACAGCAAGGAGGCCGCGAGTTGACCTTTCCAGACTCGTTAAAACTTCATGGGGAAGATTTTGAGTTTCTTTAGGCCCAAGTATGACTCCTCAAAATAGACTTGACTACCGAGTAAACTTGTCCATTCAGGCTCATTAAGAATATGTGAATGGGCATCCACATTGGTGGTAGGTTATCTCTTTCTCAGACCATGTGGAATAATACGAGAAAGGATCCCTCTCTTTTCTTTTTAATTGAGAAGAGTATTCTCATGCATAGGTTTATCTCTTTTCCAGACCTGAGGGACTAAACTTACGGAAAAGGAACCCCTGGTATGAGCTTAGTTTTCTCTTTTTCGTGCTCTGGACCAAAACATGAAAAAGTTTATGTCTTTGTCATACTCGTTAAACCCTAAAGAACAAAGCATCGAGTTTATTGTTGTAAGCTCCATTTCTCGTAATCAAATGGATCTTTCCGAGTGATCTTTCCTTCCTTCACACTCGTAAAACTCAGGCTATATGCTGCTTTTGAAGGAGCGTTGGGTAGGTGGTAATTTAACCTTTTTCGGACCTTCCTGACTAATTACGAAAAAGGTGCACCTTTTCTTCTTCGGAAGTTAAGAGAGTTCTTCTTTGGTATGTTTTATACTTTTTTGGCCTTAGGAGACTAAATTGTACGAAAAAGGACCCCCCTGGAGTCTTCTTTGGAGTTTTCAGACTCTCTAAACTATGAAAACACCGTCGAGCATGTACTAGTTCGGGCTCATAAAATCCACGAATCAGTGCTTTATCAAGCATTCTTCTTTCTTTTCTTCGAGCTTGCCAAAAATGAAGATGGTCCCGAGTTTGCTTTCTTGGACTTGTTAAACCTTTACAAGAAAGAAGGGCAGGGGAAGTTTATTTCCATGTCTTTTTACATCATGGTAGCAAGTCTTGTTTCCTTGAACAAAGCACCAGTTTTGAGTCTATCAACAGTTGGGTCCTAGTATTTTGACCTTATCTTGATTCAGAGTTTTCTTACTCCTCCAGTTGGTCTATTTTCCAATTATATGGGGAATCTGTCAATGTCTCCTACATTGCAGATTTGTTTCGTTGGTCCTTTTGTGTCAAAAGCTACCTAAGTCACTTTTGTGTCATGCTCACTGTTCAAGGATTAAACCTTTGTCGGCCATTCTGCAGTTGCCTTTCCCTTTTTTGTCGGCCATTCCTTGGTATCAGTTCATTACATCATGTCTTTAGCGGTCCTTTTTGTGAAATTTAGTACTAATTCCAGATCCAATTAGTCCTTGATTTACCTCGTGTTGGATGATGAAGGATGCCTTAATGCCTTCCTTCCAACGGATCTCTTCATATCGAATGCAACACCTCTTGCTTTGGGAACGAGATTTAGAGTTTTATGACAGTACCTTGGGGATTGTTGTCATCAATGGCAATTTTCCTCGCTATTGGGTAGTGGGGATACCTTAATGTCTCCTACTCGATGGATTATTCAAATGTTTGACTTCAAGTCCTTGTAATCACACTTGTTAGAATGTACTAGGTACCTTGGGGACCATTTTCATTAATGGTGGTTTCCCTCATGTTTGTTAACGGTTTTCATTATTGACCGGTAATCAAACGGTTTCCTCCATGTTTGAATTCAGCTCCTTTATTCGCATGGTTAGGATTCGTACCTTTTTTGGGCGGTTTGGATTGAAGACCTTGGGCTGACAGTAGCATCATCATTTTTCTATTGCCCAAGTTGCGCAAGACCTTGTTATACTTTATATGACATTTTGCTGAGACATAGATCCACCTTGTATTTTTGTGGCTATGATCGATTATTGAGCATGGATCCACCTTGTTCATTTGTGGCCATGACTCCTTTAGATTTGATATGGCGCCTTTTTTCATATTGAGCGACCATGATAGTTTCATCAGTTATACATATGTTGGATCCGCCTTATATCTTTATAGCGATGTTTTGTATATGGACTTGTATGTCCCAGAGATCAGTTTTTCTGACATTTATCTCTCTTACATGTACCTTCACTCGAGCCTTTCGATCTTGGATTCTCTGCTCTCTCCATTCTCAGCTGTTTCCTTTATAATGTATTTCAGCTATCGTCTTCCCCTCTAACCTCACACATTAGGGGGCATCTGTTATACACCAGAATGACACCTCTCCGTCCGAGTGCCGACTTTCCTTATGTTGGCACACAAAAGGACATTTATGGATAGAGGTTTTCCCAGAACACTATAGCTTGGCTTATTATGAAATACATTCTGCCTCTATCCAGCTAGTTACTTTGCCATTTTTTCCATATTAGGATGTATTCGCGACTATATTTCTATACAACTCGCGAGTCATTCGCGAGTCTCCTTTGTAGCAAGTCGCAAATCTATGTATTCACGGGTTGCCCTTATACATAGTCGCGAATCATTCGCGGGTTGCTCTACTACATACTCGCGAATGTGTCTCTTAGCATTTAAACATAAAAAAACGCGTTAATTGGAGATTAGTTAAGTTATTTAACTTAATTTCCTTAACTGCTGTAACCTCTTCAACCTTCGAAACTACCTTATTTCACCCATATAAATAGAGGTAGGAAAGGTCATGAAGGGGGACTTGAATTTCTGCATTGTTATGCTGGAGGAATTGGGACTCTGTTTGCCCACACCTTTGCCCTAGAAGCATTCTCCTTGTGTTGCAGAGCTTGGAGGCTGAGTTCCTTGGAGAAGAGAAGCAGCAGAACCAGATCAAGGTTTTGTGAGGTGCCAAACTTGAAGAGAAGGTATACTTGTACTTGTTTTCAAGATTAATAAAGATGTGATGTCCTTCTTCTTCCCAAATCATTGTTCAATGTGTGATTGAATCTCTGTTTCTGATCATATGACGATGTTATTCAGATCATTGTTTCATGTTTATTTAATTAACATTGCTTTATATGTGGTCATAATGGTTTGAGGAAGGTATAATTCGTTTTGCAGGTCTCTTGGGGCGAGAGGAGCAAGAAGAGGATTGAAGAGAAAGCTTGGACCAACCTTTAGTTAATCAGGTGTGGACCTTTCTTATCTCTAAAACTTGCTTATATATGCTTGCTGAACATTGTGCATCTCTCTTTCAACCCCAGTATTTTGATGGCCTCTTAAACCCTAGCCATAGGATACTTTCCTTTACAACAAGGAGAGAGAAAGAAGCTATAGAAGATGAAAGTGTTTTTTCTAGATTTACCTTGTTGAACTATACCCATTGGGAATCTCACTTTCCAAGTTTGAAGGAAACATGAAATCACCTTGGTGACCTAGGGTTTGAAGAGAACTATTTGAGTGTTAGACAAAGTGTTTGAGAGACCACTTGGAAATGCTCACAAGGGGGTGTTCCATTGATGATAAAAATCATCAGATGATATGGTCCTGTTCATTGTTGAAATGGATATATAGCCATGGTCTTAGTTTTTCTTATGGTGACTAGATAAGGAAAATATCAACCTAGAAAAATAGAAGAAAAATCTTATTTTGCACACTAAAGACAGAAAAAATGGCCAAGTGTTGTAAAGGGGCTAAGTGATGCTTGCATTAAGGTTGATTCCCGTACTAAGGATGATGCTCGCATGGCATGGCATGGAATAGATGACTATGTGGCATGAAGTTGAAATCATTGTTGCATTATGACATCATTCTGGAGAAATACGACAAATTAGTGAAAATCAGGAAATTGGCCAAGTCTGAGAATATTGGTCCAAGTAGCCTTAAGAGGATGCCTACCACAAATGGTTTGTTGAAGAAAATGCCCGCACCACATGGGGATGTTGTAGGCTGTTGTTTTTTCTACTCAACCATGGTATCAGTTTTTCCAAAGAGACACTGAAGAAGAATTTATGGACCTGCCAAAACTATGGTTTAGGGAAATTAGACCAAGCCTAGGAGAAGATAAAAAATTGTCCAAGTATGAATTATTGGTAAAATATTCCTAACATGCCTTAGGGAAATGCCCGCCACAGCTCATGGGTTGATGATAAAAATATTATGAGAGTGTAGATCTCTAGAAACTTGTATGGTGCATCCAACCATATAATTATCTTGACCAAAAAGTCTTTCAGGAAGAAGATATCAATATGCCAAAAGTGCCTCTCAGCCATATCTTCCCTGCTCCAGAAAAATGCCTGCTTAGGAGAGAGAAAGAAGCTACAGAAGATGAAAGTGGTTTTTATGGACTCACCTTGTTGAGCTATACCCATTGGGAACATCACTTGCCAAATTTGAAGGAAAATTGAAATTACCTTGGTGACCTAGGGTTTGAAGAGAAATGCTTAAGCGTTAGACAAAAAATTTGAGAGACCACTTCGAAATGACTGAAAGGGGGTGTTCCTTTGATGATAAAATTCATCAGATGATATGGTCCTATTCATTGTTGAAATGGATATCTATCCATGATCTTGGTTTTTCTTATGGTGACCAGATAAGGAAAATATCATTCTACGAAAATAGAAGAAAAATGTTATTTTGCATACTAAAGACAAAGAAAAAATGGCTATTTTGCATACTAAAGACAAAGAAAAAATGGCTAAGTGTTTTAAAGGGGATAAGTGATGCCTGTATTAAGGTTGATTCCTGCACTAAGGATGATTCCCGCACTAAGTATGATTCCCGCATGGCATTGCATGGCATAGATGATGATGTGAAATGAAGTTGAAATCATTGTTGCATTATGAAAATGTTTTGGAGAAATACGGCAAATTAGTTAAAATCAAGAAATTGGCTAAGTTTGGGAATATTGGTCCAAGTAGCCTGGAAAATGTGGTTTAGGGAAATTAGATCGAGCCTAGGAGAAGATAAAAAATTGTCCAATTATAGAATTATTGGTAAAATTTGCATAACTGTCCTTAGGGAAATTCTCGCCACAGCTCATAGGATGATGATAAAAATATTTTGAGAGTGTGGATCTCTACAGTGTTGTATGGTGAATCCAACCATATCTAGAAGGCTATAATAAGAAGTTTTTCGGACAGTTTGAAGACAGTATAAAAGAATCTTCACAATAACCCACATGCTAGGAAATGTATATTATTGCTTCAAACTTATAAATTTCATATATAATGAAAAAATTATTCGAAAATAAAAACCAATTATAACAGAACAATAATATACCAGACATAATTGAATGGAACAAATACATAATTCATATGCGTTAAATAGTAGAATTCACCATATAGATTACACCTAACAGTATAAAATTTTATTAATAAATGTAAATATATCTAGCTTCAACCCCATGGTGTTATTTTCAACGTATGACAATTGTACGGATTGTGACGTGCATTTTCCTAAGCCCAGTTTTGAATATTTACATACTGTTTTTTACATAACAACTTAGAATTTCAGTCATTAATTTTGAATTTGTCCAAGATACTTGCAATTTTAATCATTCATGTTCAATTTGATTGCTATGCATTCATAGCTTGCATTTTACACCAAGTGTCCATAACAGTAAAAAAGTGTTAAAATTGCACCTTTCATAGGTCAAGTGTGAGTATACGAGGTTAGGTTACATAAAATTAACACAAGGATAGTCTTCTAAATATATCTACCCATCTAATTTCCAAAACCATTTACTATAAACATTTAATAGGAGGCTTTGGCTTGCATTTTTATTAATGTAGGTGGATATTTCATAAATACAAGACAGTAGTGTTTTTGCACAACATGCACTTTCTGAACCAAAATTGAAAAAATAAATGTATAATAATGTGGAAAATAGTAAAACATACCATTTCCAACTAAAATCACTAAAAAATACCCAATACTTAGGGCTGGGCAAGCATTTTTGTGATCTGGGTAAAACTGGGTTGAAAACACAAAAGTTGTCATTTTGTCAATTTAACTCTGGACAAATGAAACATAATTTAAAAAAAAAAAGCGGCTTTTGTCAAAAATATATCTATATTCAACCCCATGGTGTTAGTTTCAACTTATGACAATTGTACGGACTGTGGCGTGCATTTTCCTAATCCCATTTTTGAATATTTACACACTATTTTTTATGAAACTTAGAATTTCAGTCATTTTTTTTGGATTTGGCCAAGATACTTGGAATTTTAGTCATTCATGTTCAATTTAACTTCTATGCATTCCTAGCTTGCATTTTTATGCTTATGGCTTGCATTTTACACCAAGTGTCCATAACAATAAAAAAAGGTTAAAATTGCACCTTTCATAGGTCAACTGTGAGCATACGAGGTTAGGTTATATAAAATTAACACAAGGATAGTCTTCTCAATATATCTAGCCATCCAATTTCCAAAAAAAATTACTATAAACATTTAATAGGAGGGTTTGGTTTGAGAGTACATCAAAACATGTACAGAAGAATATTGCTCTATTATTATATTACTCACTCTATTACTCTATTTTTTCCAGAATAGTTAGAATGCCAAATTTTTACTCTATTATTTACTCTTACTTTCTTATTTTCAATAAGTGTACTTAACATGCTATAAAAATAAGTATACTTAACATGCTAGAAAGTTAACTATATTGAAATTGAAAATGTAAGTTGTGTATACTTGACTTCAAACACATTTGTAATTTTTATTATAGTTTGGGAAAGTCAGAACACATTTGTAATTTTTATTATAGTTTGCAAAAGTTAGAACACATTTGTAACTTTTATTATAGTTTGGAAACGTTTGAACACATTTGTAATTTTTATTTTAGTTTGGAAAATTTAGCGTGCTGGTATCCTGTGCGTGCATTCACGTGCATCCCCTTCTTCCTTTCTGAGTGTGCTATCATCTCGCAAAATAGAAACAACACCCTCATCTTCCATGCCATCAACTAAAACAGGGGGTTCTAAAGTTGCTGAGAGGTTCACTGTTAGAAGATTCGGAGAGAGCGTCGAGGCATGGAGTGACAGAACCAACTAGACAGAAGGTATGCTAAATGTCTTGGTTAGAGCAGGAGTGCATCATTTTCTTTTCGGTCAGTTCAATTTCAACAATGAAGAGATAGATAATGCCATTTCTAGTTATGATGATGAGTGCAAGGAATTGATTATTTTTGGGAGGAGGGTTTTTTTGGACCTTGATTTGTTGTCAGGTGCCGTGAAAATTCCACGTAGGGGGGGAGTAATGTTGACCACCAAGAAAACCATCAAAGTAGAAAAGGGTGAGATGGCAAACAAAATATGTTGAAAAATGGTTAAGGTTGCCCGGAATGGTTTAAAGATGCAAGATTTTCCACCAGGACTGTACAAAACCTTAATTCAAATTGTACTTAGGACAATTATGAATCACCACAAGTAATATATTTCAGGTGATTGTATGAAGTTGGTGATTCATTGGGTTGAAGACCTGGCCATAGATGTCCCTCATCTATTGGAAAAAAAATTGCATTTTGCACTACAGGAGAGCAAAATGAAGAGAGTGAAGTTCAATTACCCTGGCACACTACAAAAAAATATTGACTTATATCGACCCAGCACTGTAGAAGGAAGCAGATTTAAAAATACATACATTAAGAGGCCGAAACTGGACAAAATTAACTAGGAATTTCCTCAACAGTCTCCAAAGGACAATGTAAAAGTCCCTGAAGAGCCTTTTGAGTACTGTATGGAAGGTATGGGAAGTGACCCTGAAGAATTTGATGTTGTCTCAATTATGGCCGGATTAGGTGAAGGTAGAGAAATAAATGTAAACAAGATGCATGATGTTGAGTTTAATGAACAGGAGGAGAATAGTGATGATGATATTTATGCTCGTGCAGAAATGCCACTTGTTATATATACACCTCCACAGTTGGGAGTTGATAAAACTTCCTCTCCAAAATCTTTTTTGATGGTAAAACTATTTTTAAGCTACTGTTCGATAAAATGTTGCATTTCAAGGAAGAAGTTGAATTTCATAGAATTTTTTTTCCTATTGGTATCTTATAGCAGTACAGAGTGTAGAACTCTGTAGGATTAAGCAGATGCAAATTCAGGACCTCTTAAAGGTAGGCGCTATTTTTCAATGCTATTTTTCAAAAAGAAATAGTTGTCAAATTCCTTTTTTTGAAGCCATGTTAAAATTTTCACTATTTATAGGTAATTGCAAGGTTAGAAACAGAACACGTGGATACTATGGAATATTCTATTAAAAATTTGCAAATGGTGGACCTCTTTAAGGTGGGAGGCGTTTTTCAATGCTTTTTTCCCCCAAAAAAGTTTCCAAATTCCATTTTTTGAAGCCTCCTAAAAATTTTCCCTGTTTACAGGAAATTGCAAGATTACAAAGATCCCTTATGAAGACTGTGGATAGTTTGAAAAGGATAATAGCAGGAAAGGTATTTTTTCTTCAATCTTTGAATAAGGAACTAGAGAAAATTCAGGATGAATTTAGAAAGGAAAATGAGAAATGGAGAGAAGAATATATGGTTGTTCGGAAGAAAGATGAAGATACCATAAAGAGACTGGAAGATGAGCTGAAACATCGAACAAAGTTTTTGGACATTCCCCCTCTAAGGATTGTTATCGGCCAGGAAGAAATACTTACTACTGAAGTCAGTAAGTTAAATAGAATAATTGAAATAATGAAGGCTGACTTTGAAAACAACCTTGCTGAAGACTACAATAAACATCAACTTGAGATAAATGAATATAGAAAAAAAGAGGAAAACATGAAAAACATAATTTCTATGAAAGATGAAGAGTTGAAAGGGAAAATAGTTGAACTTGAAAACATTACTGTAGAACTATAGACTAGAGGAGTTGAAAATTTAAAAGAATCTGAAATTGGTAAGGGACAGAGTCGGCATATGATTTCTGGTGAAATTTATGATATGTCAGCACACCAACAAGCTTTAATAAGGTATGAGAGTTCCCTTCAAAATAGAGAGAAGGCATTGGACATAGCTTTCAATGCAATACAAGCTCACGCATAAGTCAAAAAGGGGTTACAAAGCTATCGTGCCTTCTTAAGAATTCGAGAGAAGTCCTTGATGGATGCTAGTGCAACAATGAATGCTGGAGCTGATCTCTCTACATGGTCAACCATAAAAGAAACAATGGAAAACAAGCTAGCCGAGAGGGATGATGAGATTAAAGAGCTTATATTGAAAATACTTGAGGATAGAGAATCACAACATTTGGGATGTAAATCTGAGATAGAAGATCTGAAATCCCAAATTGCCACTCCGCAGAAGAACAACATGCTTCAGCGAGTAGCAATTGTGTATACTCCAGATAATACAGAATTGAGGGAAAAAGAGTTGGAGACAGAGATAGAGCAGCTCAGGAAAAAATTGACCCAAGTTTAGTTTGATTTGAAATGTGCAAATGATCGTCTTTAGCAAAAGGAAAAGGAACATGAAGAGAAAAATAAGAACAATGTGGAATTGATGAAGAAGTACATCCAAGATAACAATAGATTGAGAGAAAGTTTGCACAAATGTGCAACAAAAGTGAAAGAATTAGAACGAAAATCATAACATGCAGTTGCTGCAGCTTCTAAAGAACCAGAAGCTTCTAGACAAGCCAAGAGACTATAATGTACAAATTTATCTTCTCTAGAAAAGGAGGACTTGCATCCTAAACCTCCCAAGCAGCCTAAAACTACAGAATAACATTATTTATATATGATGTGTATGTAAATACATTTCAAGTTTTAATACATAAATTTATATATGTGTGTGTGTATTTCTCGGCAATGTATATGTTTTTTATGCATTTAATGTGAATGGTAATTTTGAATTTAACTTTTCAATAAGTGTACATAACACGCCAGAAAGTTAACACTATCAAAATTGAAAACTTAACTTGTGCACTGTAGGCATATATATTTGATTTTGTAAAGAAATTAAAAGAGTGATAGTGATTAGTGGATATGAGATGTCAGTATATTTGGTGACATAGGTAGATCCTAGCTGTTTTCTTGGAACTGTTGATATTATAGGGATATTATGGGGATGGTGGATTGAGAACTCTCAAGTTCTTTATGAGAATTTTGATGCTATGTATTGTTGTATTTATGTAAGTTTATTTATCTAATGAAACTGAAATTCCAATTCTAGAACAATGTCATACAATTCTACTCATGAAACCAAATTTCAGCGAATAACCCAAAGCTGTAATGCCTATAGAACTGGCCTAAACAAGACAAAAATTTACAAAATATAAGCAAACACAGAAAAAAACTGTAATTTTATTACTGAAAACAAAAATTAAATATTTAATAGTCCTTCCATCATTTGTTACATTTCCAAAATTTGGTAACATAAATGTTAGCACAATAGAATAAATTTTCAGTACGACAAGATCACTAGAAATGCTTATTGCAACATAAGTTTCTTTCACAATTTTGCATACAATGTTGCATTTCGATCATCTAGAGATTTTTCCTTTTTGTCTTGTCTCACTTCTTATAATGACATCAGGTTTTATAGGATTCCCAACATCCATCTTTTGGATATCAACTACTGCCCCTTGAAATTCGTGTTTTTCACCACTAAAAACCCTATTTTGGAAGGCTTGTATCTTTCTCGTCAAGAAATATTAAAGAAAACTAAAATCATGAATAGGTATCCAAACCAAATATCTATATGACAGTACAATGGTGCAGGCATTCTTCTCAAACCACGAATTGTGGCAGGCATTCTCTTAAGGCTGCTGGGACCAATTCTTCCTTAAACATATGTTGTAGTTTGGTGAGGCAAGTGACATTGTTGTATGCTCCATACAACACTCTAAAGACTCACATTATAAATACATTTTTCACATCATCCTATGAGGCATGGTGGGAATTTCCTTAAGGCCACTTGGGAAAATTTAACACCAATTCCATACTTAGACAAATTTCTCAATTTGGTCTAATCTTCCTAAAACACCCTTTTGGCAGGTCCATAATTTTTTCTTCATCCACTTTCAAGAAAATGTGAAGACATGGTCAGGTATGCCAAAGACCAATCTACAAGACCCCCATGTGCTGTGGGAATTTACTCTAACCCATACTTTAGGGCGGGCATCTTTCTGAGGTTACTTATCCATTTTTGCATCCACCCGGTGAAAAACCCTGTTTTGGCAGGCCTGTATCTTTCTCCTCAAGAAAGATTAAAGCAAAATAAAATCATGAATAGGTAGCCAAGAAAAATAGATATAGGATGGTACCATGGTGTGGGAATTCTTATCAAACCATGAATTGTGGCGGGCATTCTCCTAAAGCTGCTGGGACCATTTTTTACTAAGGCTGTTGGGACCAATTATTCCTTAAAATATATGTTGTAGTTTGGTGAGGCAAGTGACATGGTTGTATGCTCCATACAACACTCTATAGAATCACATTCTCAATACATTTTTCACATCATCCTATGAGGCATGACGAGCATTTGCCTAAGGCCAATTGGGCAGATTTAACACCAAGTCCATACTTAGACAAATTTCTCAATTTGGTCTAATCTGCCTATAACACCCTTTTGGCAGGTCCATAATTTTTTTTTCATCCACTTCCAAGAAAATATGAAGACATGTTCAGGTAGGACGAAGACCAGTCTACAAGACCCTCATGTGCTGCGGGCATTTACTCTAACCCATAATTTAGGGCGAGCATCTTTCTGAGGCTACTTAGCCATTTTTGCATCCGCTGGTTAAAAACCTTATTTTGGCAGGCCTGTATCTTTCTCCTCAAGAAAGATTAAATAAAACTCAAATCATGAATAGGTATCCAAACCAACTAGCTATAGGACAGTACCATGGTGCGGGCATACTTCTCAAACCATGAATTGTGGCGGGCATTCTCTTAAGGCTACTAGGACCAATTTTGACTAAGGCTACTGGGACCAATTTTGACCACTTTTCTGAAAATTTTCCTCATGGAAGGGTGGAATTTGTATAGTTGGGTGGTCTCATTGTTTTTTGCATGGCAACCTTGGCAATTTCGGCATGGAAACTTGAGGTAGACTCTATTGTTGTAGTTTTTCTTCAAGAGTTTTTTACCTTGGATATTTTAGGGTTTGGTCTAACTTGGGAATTTGTAGGTATGGTTGCCGCTGGAGCGACGGTTCATTCTTGTTCACGAGTTGTTGTCTTAGCTATATTACTTCTACAACTACAGTTGGCTCAAGTAAGTGATTTTCTTTTCCTTATGAGAATTGTAAATTGCAATGTGTAACCCTGAAATATTTTCTTGGGCTTTTGGCTTTTATGAATTTATCTATGAAAATGAGGGTTGTTGTTATGCATCCCCAGGTTCTATTTTTCATCCTTAAATCCATGTGATATACAATGAGTAATGCTAATTGAATATATGCATATCAACAACAAACACAAGCCCCATTATCATGATAAATATTAGGGAGACTCAATGTATGGAAATGGAAACCACTTGTAACTCAATAGGCAGTAAGCTAATTGGTGGCTAATTCACTGAAAATTAAGATTCAAAAGGAAATGGGACCTTGCCCTTCAAATTTGATCCCTGGTGGGGAGTCCTTTTATAATGTCTCAGACCCCAAGGCTAATCCTTGAAAGAGGATCTAAAACTGTTTATAGTCATAATCAAACATTAACAACTAGAGCGTGGTACTTCTGCCATGGTTTACATATCTTTAAACAAACATCATGGAGAAAATGCGCATGCTTGGTCTGGATGGAAGCATGACATTTCTCATTGTGAACTTGCGGGTAGTGAAAACGATGTCTCAAGATGCTTCTAGTGGCTCATTTCTTACTAGGCTCAAGCACTTTTCCATCTGTCGAGTCAGCAACGTGTCCTTTCCCTTTGTGTTCGTTTCGTGCTTGAAGGAACCTTTCTGCATGGGATCAAAATGGCAAATGAATTTATATATATCCTTTTTGTGCTCAGATTTCTTCATAGCTCCCCCCTTGCTTCTGGCAGAAACAAGCCTCTGCAGTAGCTTTTCATTCAAGTACTCCTCACCACCTCAGAAAAGGTTGGTGGACAGGGTGCATGAAAGCTACGACGAAGAACTTGGGCCCTTGATGCTCCAGTACAAGCATTCACTCCCACAAAAAATAGGTGCATCTCTCAAAGTGGTGTATAATTAGAGGAAATTTCAACTCAAAATGGCCCCCCTAAGGAAAATTAATAAACTAATAGCTAAAATAATAAAATAATATTTATTAATTTTGGAGGAAGAAAAGAAAAAAACTACTTTTTTGTTTGTATTTTCGACACATCCCCCTGTGTTTTTATTTGATCGGGAGAGCTCGTTAGACGTGGAATTAAATTCTGAATCCAACGAGTGGGTACTCGTTGGATTTGAAATTTAATTCTGCATCTAACAAGCTCTCCCGATCAAAATTTAAGTAAAAACACAGGGATATATGTCGAAAATACGAACAAAAAAAGTTGTTTTTTATGTACCTATCCCCAAATATATATTAAAACATTGTTAAAGAGGTGCTTCCTTTTTGAATTTTAAAGCATTTTTATTGGCTAATACATGATAACATGGAATTTGTATTATTTTTGGAAGGCCCATTTTAAATTGAAATTTCCTCTAATGGATGTCTGCTCCCCGATGGTTGGTGCTTCCTTGGTGTGAAAAACTAGGGCGATAGATGAGCTTGGAATCAAGCTCACCAACCAACAACACACCTAGACTAACAAGCTTCTCGAACTGGATTTCTATTGCAAACACATTAGAATCCTCAGAACCTCTTGGCAGAAAGATACCGCAAGTTTGCTTCTACACTAGCTCACCCTATGCACCTTAATGGCTCTGAAAGGTGGTGTTTATATAGGATTGGAAAACTGGACAAGGGGATGAACCGTCAACATTTTCACACATTTCATTGTAGAGTAGCCTGGTCAACCATATGCTTCAGGGCATATGGACTAGACGTGTTCTGGCCTTTTCTCTCATGTGACGATGATACCAGAACCATTCTTTAGCTGCATTTCCCCTGCTACGTGTGGCGATCAGATTCAATGTTCCACTTCTTATATTTTCATGATATCTTTCTGATTTCACACGCCAGCCATACAACAGGTATCTGGTTTTGGGAGAGATGGCGCTACCACGGGGATGATTTATCCTATGGGTGTATCACAAATGGCATTAGGGAAATCAATTAAATGTCGGGAAGGCAGATCATACGTGAGGGTGTCTTCTCCACTTAGAATTTTTTATAGTTTTTTATGTTGCATAACCCTCGTGTTTCTCCATGCACTCAGTACTGTATATTTTCATCTTTACGATCTAATCCCTCGATACACCAAATATTCATACCCAAAAATCAACACTATTAACCTGCACAGCTTGATTTGGGGAGATCAATATCAAGCGTTGATCTCTAAACTACCTTCATCGGTACCATTCAATCTTGAGAACTTTAACATTATGCTAACCCTTTTTCATCTGAACGAGTGAGCAACTTCTGATCATGGAATGCTTCTCACCCATTGTTATACCCAACATCTTGTTCCAACCGTAGATCTTCATAGCCCCTACCACTTTCTGCGGATCGAATTCGTAACTTTCTCCGTGCTAGTTCAATCCGCGGAATTGTTTGAGACCGCAGATCTATCTCTACCTTCATCTCAACCATCCAATTTTCTCCTTGATTAACCCTTTTCGCGATTTGAAAAAGTTTCTCCCTCCGAGTAGGTTCACTGCACGAAATGATTTAGGGACGTTGATCTCACCTTGTGGAAATCTCGACCCTCCAACATTACACCCATTCAACGGACTCCGCAAATCTCAAAATTAAATCCTTCCTCGCATCTCCGCTCCATGGAATCGCTTTCTATCATCGACCCGATGGATCCATTCTCCATCTGACGGCTCCATGGTGGAAAAACTTGCTAACCAGTTAACCTGGAAGGTGCTCTCGCAAAATTCCTCAAATAAGATCATTTTCAAACCTTTGGGAAGGAGACATAGATGAACATAAATCAACATTCAATGATGATGATGAAGATGATGATGGTGGTGGTGATGAACATGATGAAGATGATGATTAGGACGATGATGAAAATGATGATGATGACGATGATGAAGATGTTGATTAGGAAGAGGGAGATGACGATGATGATGACGACGACGATGATGATGATGGCGATGATGATGATGAGGACGAAGACGACGACGATGATGATGATGACGACGACGACGACGACGACGACGACGACGACGGCGATGATGATGTCGACGATTATGACGATGACGATGACGACGACGACGATGATGATGATGACGACGATGACGACGATGATGATGATGACAATGACTAGGATGAGGATGATGCTGACAAAAATGATGATGATGATGAAGATGATCATGATCATGATCATGATTATGAGGATGAGGATGAGCATGACGAGGATGATGATGATGATGATGATGATGATGATGATGATGATGATGAAGATGTTGATAATGATGATGATTATGATGATGATGAAGATGACGACGATGATGATGGTGGTGGTGATGAAGATGATGAACATGATGAAGATGATGATGAGGGCGATGATGAAAATGATGATGAAGATGTTGATTAGGAAGAGGGAGATGATGATGACGATGATGATGATGATGATGAAGATGATGATGATGAAGATGATGATCATGATCAATGATGGTGGTGGTGATGATGATGACAACAATGATGATGATGATGAGGGCGAGGATGAGGACGATGATGACAAGGATGAGGATGATGAGGATGATGATGATGACTAGGATGAGGATGATGAAGATGATGATCATGATTATCATGATTATGATGATGATGATGATGATGATGATGATGATGAAGATGATCATGATGGTGATGGTGATGATGATGAATATGTTGATGAAGATGATGATGATTATGATGATGATGTGATGACAAGATATTTACCTTGGTATTCACTAAATTGTTATGAGATTTTCCAACATTATAATAGAATGGTTATGAGTGATTATTTACTCCTATAAAGAATGCACTTTATGGAACTACCAAACTGCTCAGTTTGGATCTTCCTCTTTTAAGACATCGGGCTAGGTCCATAAGTATTGATTCTTCATGTGCAAAAATCTAAGAACATGAGGCTTCACAGGGCCCAATATGTTGTATTTTTTTTACTACTTCCTTGGATCATATTGAATTATCAGATTAGTCCTTGGAATGGGTCTTAGGAGCAATCCTTAATTTTTCACTCAACTGGCTGCTCCCCCTATCTTGTAGACATCTTCATTCACTGAGCTCCCCCTAAAATTGCGATGATGAAAATGATGATGATGATGAAGATGATGACGATGATAATGAAAATAATGATGATGAAAATGATGAATATGATGATAATGATAATGGAGATGCTAATGAATTGGATGACGATGATGTTGATGATGAATATGATGATGAAGATGAATATGTTGATGATGACGATGATGAATATGATGATGATGGTGATAAGGAAGATGTTGATGATGAAGATGATGATTATGATGATGATGATGATGAAGATGATGATTATGATGATGATGATAAGGAAGATGACGGTGATGAAGAATATCATGATGACGATGATGGCGACGACGATGATGATGATAATGATATTGATGAAGACTATGAATTAGATGATGGTGATGATGATGTCAGGGATGATGATGAGGATAATGATGATGATGATAATCGTCGTTGTTGTCGTCATCACCATCATCTTCATCGTCATCATGATTATCATGATCATGATCATGATCATCATCATAGTGTTCGTCCTTGAAGGGAATTATGTATAGGATCTCACTATAAGAAATGAAACCAATACAAATTATGACAAAATCCTGGTTAAATTAAATTAAATTAAATTAAACTACACTAAATTAAAAACATAGAGTTGTTTAACTATAACTAATTTAAAATGCAACAAAATATAAAATATGCAAATAAAAAAACCCAAAATAATATTAAAAAAAGGTAAATATGCAAAATAAAAAAACAAAACAAAACACAAAATATAAAATATTCAAATAAACAAACAAAAAACGTAGAATTTAAAAACACCCGCGCACTAGCTCATTAGAAAAACAACAACGAACAATTTCACTCCTGCGCACTAGTTCAGTAGCAGCATCCAGAGAACTGGTAATTTGATGAGTAGAGCAGTGGTAAATCGAGGAGCACGGGATACTAGTTTAGAGGATACCGGCGTTCCCAATGGAGGAAATCTGGCTGCAGTCCATAGGATGAAAAAACAATCCAGCCGCAGTCCAGAGGATACCGACGTTCCCAGGGGAGAAAATTCGGTTGCAGTCTAGAGGATAACAAAGGTCCCAATGAATTTTGTAATCCCATTAACCCTAGAAGTGTAGTAATTTGGGAAAAATACGTCAAATTTCTGAACCAATATGGATTTGGTACAGTCATACTGAAATTATAATTTTTTTGCTGTGCTACCATTGCTTCTATTATCGGTGGATCTAGTAAGGGTTTTCTATTATTGGAGCGTCTGAAGCTCCTCCTTAAATTCGGGGAAAAGACATATGGGTTGAGCACTGCAAGCCAGTCGTGCTCTTGTATAATTTTATGAATTATGGTACAATTGGCAAGATTTTGTAATTTTATTCTATTTAATGGTCTGGAACAATGTGCAGAGTCCTGTAGGAGCTATAATTTGAACTGGTTCTGTCGAAACTTTGAACATGAGACGTGTTTCTTCTAAGCATTTAATTTTTCTTTAATAATTAGTTTTACCTCGATTATGGCACAAATTACAAGATTTTGTTATTTTATTCTATTATATGTCTGAAACATTCTATAGAGTGCAAGCTTGTGTAATCTTATTCTATTTAATGGTCTAGAATAGAGTCCTCTATGAGCTATAATTTGAACTGATTCTATCGAAACTTGAAAGTGAGACCTCTTTCTCCTTTAAAGACGCATTTAATTTTGATTTGATTGTCAGTTTTACATGGATTATGGCACACTTTCCAATATTTTTGTGATTTTTTTCTATTATGGATCTAAAATTTTTTGTAGAGTGCCATAGGAGCTGCAATTATAATGACTAGGTACAATTCAACCTAAGACCTATTTCTCCTTTAAAGAATCTTTTTTCTATGCTCACTTTTACCTTAATTACAACAAACTTTGCAAGCTTTGCCCATTTACTGGTTTGGATTTTGGAACAATGTATAGTTCCCTCGGACTTGTGGGCTATAATTTGAATTGACTTCAGTAAATTGAACCTCATACTTATTTCTTCTTTAAAGCCACATTTGATACAAGTGTTATTTTTCAACGACACTTATATCTTTTTGCCTCTGTTTGGAATATATCATGGTAGTTAGTGTGGTCGCCTTTGTTTGGCATATCTCAAAGAGTCCGAAGGTTATCAAGAATATTGTAGCCTGCGTGTGTCTTCATTAAACCCTCTACGAGCATTTCTTCCTTAAATACATGCTGTGTAATTTCGATCACATCATATCTTCCAAAATACTATCCTTAAATCCTTCTCAACATGTGTAGAATTCCCTTTTTAATTTTTTGTTTATTAATTTCCTATAGCTTACTCTTTTATTTCACCAAGACTGTACACGCATACTTATCTAACTTTTGGTAGACTTATATTTTTCACATCTTGAACATCTTTAAACAAATTGAGGGTATGTCTAGGCATCCACCTCAACTAGGAACAAGACCATGTCACCTTAAAACCTTACTGACAAACACACAGTCTCTGGAAATCACTTTAAAATGGTCTTTCAAACTGCTCAATTCAACACTTAGTAAATTTTCTCAGGCCCTAGTCATTACTGTTCCAAGAGGCATTTTGGCAGACTCATATCTCACATGTGTGAACACCTAGAGGGAAACTGAGATCATGAGTGGATTCCCAGATCATCAAAGAATGGAACCATAACATCTTATGAATTTATCAGTTAAAGAGTTGACTCTAGCATGCATTTCCAAGTGGGCTTTCAACCTCTTGTTTTCAACACTCAGTTAATTTTTCATATTTTTGGATATGCAAGCTAAAGTTTTTACCTCTTTTCGCAGGCTGATATTTTTCTCATGTGGTCACCATAAGAAAAAATAAGAACATGGATGGATAACCAGTTCATTAAAGAGCATTCCTATACCTTTTGATGAATTTATCATCACTCAGATAGGCTTTGGCAGGCATTTCCAAATGCCTCTTCAACCTTGTGATTTGACACTTGGTCAAATTCTTTAAACCCTAGGTCTCAAAGGTGATTTCAAATTTTCATAAAACTTGGAGTGCAAGACATCCAATGGATGGTGGACAACCAGATGAATCCATTAAGACAAGTTTAATCCTCTGGAGCTATATTCTCTCTCCTCGACAGACATTTTACTGAAGTATGATGTAAAAGCTGCTTAAGACCCTATCTTGGTAGATCCATAATTTCTGCCTCAGGCACTTTCAGGTCAAAGTAAGAACATGGTTAGGTAGACAAAACAGTCACCTACAGAATTCCCATATGGTGTGGGAATTTATTTCAACCCACAAATTATGGCAAGCATTCTCCTAGAGAAACTTGTCTAATTTGACTAAAAAGAACTTATTTTGGGAGGCTTGTATCTTCTTCCTCAAATAGTTGTTCTGAGAACTGGTGCCATGGTCAGATAGATACTTCAACCAAATATGGGATGACAAGGCATGGTGGGAAATTTCTCCTTCTTATGAAATATGGTGGGCATTTTCATAAGACTACTGCTTTAGGACAATTTTTCACTACTTAGTCTTTTTACAACTTTATCATACATGCCTATGCCCATCAAAAGTTATTTTGTCATTAATGAACATCTCTAGGATATGTCTATCCACAATCATCAGTTCACCAAATGTCACCAATTCTCAAGACTACCCATATTTGGTCTAAATTTGGTGACATTTCACAATGTTATCCTATTTAAAAAAAATCGGGCACATAGTTAGAGAAGGAGTACCTTGCACAAGGAAACTTGCATATCAAACCGTTATGGAAGAGGGAGTGTTAGACTAAATTCACCGATTTTCGGTGGGAAATCCATGAATGAAGCAATATGACCACCACTCGTTCCAAATTGAATCCCCAACATGGTCTATATGAGGGGGAACCCCATACCTCTTTGCATGCATTAACTAGTCAAGTAGCCCAAGAAATACACTTCTATATCCGTGTTGTGAACAAATTCCAAAACAAATCAAATCGTGTCTTATACTTAAAAATAATTCAAATATAAATAAATCTAAAAGAAATTACACCTTTGAGAGAAAAATAGCTTTTGGTAAAGTTTTTGGGAAGAAAAAACTTTTGATATTAAAACATTACAAGTAAATATATTTTCACGCTAAATTATATCTGCTTGGTAGCTTATATTCTTGTTTTATCGAGTGTAGGTACCACCAAATAGGTATCTATCAGTTCTATCTTCCTCAAGTGATGGTGAAGATATACTAGGAGAGGTTGAAAGTGATACGTGTTGAACTAGATCTACCAGTTCTATATGAACTAGATCTGAAAAGGTAAGGAAAAGATTTCATAGACGCATGCAATATTTTATTGCCAACAGAGGGTCATGTAATTATGATACTGAGAGAATAGGTGACATTGAGTTTCCCTTGAGGTATAGACATCTAGTGCAACGATGGGTACCTAATAAGCTACCTCAAGTGGACACAGATTTCTTCATCAATGGGAGGATGTATCACATTGCTCCTTCGTCCTTACATGGATTGGGGCTATTTTCCATGGATGGCATAAAGGTCAGCTCTAGCACTGTAACTATATTGATGGAGTATGTTGGACCATTATACAGATACAATAACTGGTTGATCTTGGTCCAATATACTCGAAGTATGAGGAGATACAAAGTTATTGCAAATTATATACAACAAGAAGAACACAATAAAAACAAAGGGGCAACTATGTATATTGATGGGAGACCAAAAGCATCCGGAAACGTTGCTGGCTTTATAAATAGTACACGGACAGTGACAACAACTAAGCAACCAAATTTTGAATTTGAGGGACACAAAGAACATCGTATATTTGTATGTGCAACAAAAACAATACTTCCAGGTGAAGAGTTGTTGATCGATTACAACTTAAATCAAATAGATGTGGCTTCCATGGTCTAGGGTAACTGTGGAAGGTCACATGCTATGCCTCATCAGGTAAATTCTAAATATAGTAACTAAACATGACTACAATAACTAAATGTTTCAATTTTTTTTGTTAACATTCAATTTCCACCGTTGACATTCGCTTTTTTCGTGCACATTATGAATATTTCCATGTGATAACATGCTTATCACACTGTTATGCTTATCTCATTTTTTTTATGTTAAAATTATTGACTCAACTTTTATTGATTGATTTATTTTGTCAGGGTTGTAGCAGTGGAAAGCCACATGTTGCTTCCATGGTCTAGGGTGACTGTGGAAGGTCACAATCTATGCCTCTTGAGGTAAATGTTAAATATAGTAAATAAATATGACGTCAATAACAAAATGTTTCGATTTTTTCAGTTGACATTCGATTTTCACTGTTACCATTTGCTTTTGTCGTGCTTATTGTGAATATTTCCATATGATAACATGCTTATTACATTGTGGTAGGGGTCTACTCATCCCCATGGAGCAGAACATGTGTCTCCTCATTCGGAGGTGAAAGTAAATATTATTGCAGTATCTCATTTTTGTTTATGTTACATTTATTGACTCAACTAAATATAGTAACTAAATATGACTACAATAACTAGAAACTCCAACCCTAGAGGATTTTCATGTGACAACATGCTTATTACACTGTGGCAGGGATATGCCCATGATCTTCATGCAACAGAACGTGTGTCCTCTACTTCCATGGTCCAGGGTGACCGTGGAAGGTCACACTCTGTGCCCCATCAGGTAAGTGTTAAATATAATAACTAAATGTTGAGATTTTTTTCTGTTAACATTCAATTTCCACTGTTACCATTCGCTTTTTTTGTGCTTATTATGAATATTTCCATATGATAACATGCTTATTACACTGTGGAAGGGGTATGCTCATTTCCATGGAGCAGAACATGTATCTTCTCTATCAGAGGTAAAAGTAAATATTATTGCAATATCTCATTTTTGTTGATGTTACAATTATTGAATCAACTAAATATAGTAACTAAATATGACTACAATAACTAGAAACTCCAACCCCAAAAGATTTCCATGTGAAAACATGCTTATTACACTATGCTAGGGGTCTGCCCATGTTCGTCATGGAACAAAACGTGTGTCCTCTACTTCTGAGGTAAAAATAAATATTATTGCAATATCTCATTTTTTATTATGTTACAATTATTTTCATAGCGTTTATTTATTGATTTATTGTGCCAGGGTGGCACCGGTAGAAAGGAACCTACTACTTCCATGGTCCATGGTGACCGTGGAAGGTCATGCTCTATGCCCCATAAGGTAATTGTTAAATATAATAACTAAATGTTTCAATTTTTTCTATTAGCATTCAATTTCCACTGTTGACATTTGCATTTTTTTGTGCTTATGGTTAATTATTGATTGATTTATCGTGTTAGGGTGGGGACCGTGGAAAGGCACCTGCTGCTTCCATGATCTAGGGTGACCGTGGACAATCACCCACTAGACGTAGATCAGTAGGGGGTGAATGTGGGAAGTCACTGGCCACAACACCGCATTAGGTAAGTGTTAATTCTTAATAGTAACTAAATTTCATTACAATAACAATGTTTGAATAATGTTAAAATTATTTTTCTTAATTTTATTGTTTGATGAATTTAGTCCAGTGCACTTGATCTGGGTGATGAGGAGCTTCAGATGAAATTTACTATTCCATAGACCCTATCAACACTATAAGGAAGGCCCTAAAAAAGGAAAACATAGAAATTATTTCCTTGGCGTGCATAAGGCCCATGACACATGAGATCAGGACAAGGATTGAAGAGCTGAAAGAACAAATAAAATCTTATGGGTAAGTGGAATCTTCACATATTTTTTTAAGCTATGACATGATTTCATATCTGATATTATGTTTTCTATTTTTCCAAGTGATTTGATAAAGTAAATTTTTTTCGTTCGTAGGAGTTTTTACAACCTGTGACTAGATAAATTGTCGAGACAGGTATAGGTAGCAGTCATGCTCCAATGCATCAACAACACCGACAAAGCAATGTACCAATGAGGATTTTTGACACTCCTTTGGTTGGACTCGAATCCATTGATGAGGGCACCAATTTTGATTAGCATGACATGCCGAAGCATGATGAGACAGAGCCTAGGACTCCACATGACTCCGGAGATGAACCTACTGTAGATGACTTGGGAAATTTTCCTAGAGCAACACGAGTTAAAAGTACTATATCACTAGATCTCACCTTTCTGGTGGACGACGCTTGTGTTCCGATAAAGATTCAAAAGATTGCAGGAATTTATTAATTAATTTATTCATTTTAATCATGAAATTGAAATGGACATACGCTGAAATTATTATAAATTAATGGATTACACGTTCTACAGGAAACAATGTTTTCTATAGGAATTTGAATGACAAAGCATTGGAGTTGTTTGGCCCCACCATTCACACACGGTGGAATAGCCAAGATAGCACAAAGAGAGATGTATTGATAGACCACATGGTNAAGGCACCTGTAGGGGTCTACTCATCCCCATGGAGCAGAACATGTGTCTCCTCATTCGGAGGTGAAAGTAAATATTATTGCAGTATCTCATTTTTGTTTATGTTACATTTATTGACTCA
>LPNX010508156.1:31153-49715 GCA_001517045.1 Pseudotsuga menziesii
TTAGCAATACATTCAACAAGAAAGTGGTTGCAAAGTTAGCCGGCGAGAATTTAAAATATACCAGGGCCCAATATAGGGATAAATTGCAACTTGACCTCAAGCATGAGCTCCCTCCCATGGTTCCAAAGAAAGAGTGGAAGGCACTCATAGAGGATGCAAAGGAGAACTTGCTAAAAAGACAATGAAAAAAACCACGACTTGGAAAAGCAAGGTACAACACATATCGTCTTTTTAGTGAAATATGCTCATTTAGTTTTTTCTTTTTTGTTTTAAGCAAGAATTCTGATATCTAACGTTTTTCAAAAATTTCAAAACTAGGCTACTGGACACCTCTAAAGCAACCAAGGCTAGAGTGGAAAAGCACGGGAAACATAGATTGGGCCAGGGTGGCTATAGAAAACTAAGAGCCCAAATCATAAGAATTAAATGATTAACTGTGGAGAATATTTATTTGAAAGTAGCGAACACATATCTATTTTTGATAGAGGGAATTTTATATGTGTTATGCATTGCAAGGAAATACATTCCAAGATGTTTCCACCGAGGAATACCTTAAGCTTGGTTTCAAGTATGGTTTTAAAAGTGTCATTGAATATCGAAAAAGCTTGAGGCAGACTCCAATCTCCCCAATGACACAGATGCAAGCAAATAAAATGAATAAGGACATCATTGAAATATACTATTAAATTATATTCCGTTTTTATTATATCACCCATAATTAAATATTTATGTTTTCTTTTAAGCAACAGTACAGCCACAACACTGAATCCAGCGGTACTCCGCAGGTACCAACTGATGTTGGGGTGTGCATGTCCCATGATAGTGGGAAGCAGAGTGGCCATTCTGGTATGTGTGCTTTGGAAATAGAAATTTCTACTGTGATTATAGATATTTATTTCCTTATGTATACTTATAAATTTTCTTCTTTCGATCGAAGACCGTGAAGTTCAGGAGGGCGAACCATAAGAGGAATTAGCAAGTAGAGAAACAATTAACACACCAGCTGTCACAGCTACATAGTTAGGTAAAGAAAAATATTGTAATTTTAATCAAAATGATGAACTATTAATTTCAATAATATTTCAACATATCGATATGCCCATTTTAATTGTTGCAGTTCACGCCCTTTTAGATATGCCTCCACGCCCTACTCAACGACGTACAAGAAGTATGATACATAAGGGCATGGAAACAAAAACACTAACAGGACATGGCTTTGTATATAATCCACCAAATGCTGATGATAATATCCCAATTATCATCAGTTATTTCAATGCAAAAAAATAGAAATCAAAGAAAAAGTATATGTATAAATTCATGACTTGTATTTGGAGGTATATTGATGTTGTTAGTCTAAAACATTGTTTATATGAATTACCTCATTATGCTTCAATGTTTTTATGTTTATATGTTTTGATGAATAGCCTATTTATGCATGAATGTTTAAATGTTTTCTATGTAAACAACATCATTTATTGGGTATGGGGAATTGAGAGCAATGTGAGGGGGGGGGAGAGGCAATATGAGCTTCCACCTTCACATGGTTGGCCTTGTTGAGTAGGGAATATAAAACTGTTCTCGAAACAAAAAGGACCTCAATAAGGTATAAATACTCTTTTATTACTATGTATTAAAGATGGTTGTAAATTTTTAAATGCATGTCTGTTTCTTAAAAAATTGTTCATAAATTTAACATTTCACGGTTCATTGATTTCTACAGGACTTTGCAGTAGGATTTAAATGACTGTTTATTTGATTATATATTATTTACTCATATAAAAATTATGTCTTTGATGCTTTATGCAGGTCTTGGTGATAGAAATGCATCTCGTGGACAAGTGCATTCAAGTTGTATGGGCGAAGGGATCTGGCGAAAGGACAATGATAAGGTAAGGGTTTTGACGTGTTCTTTATCCTTAATATGTGTGTCTTTATCCTTAAATTCTATTTCATTCTATTAAGATACAAGAGATACAACCAATAGTAAATAACTACTTTTAGACTATCATCCAAACTAGGAGACAACCTTCTACATAAAAAAAATGCTTCTTAGTAACGTAGAAAAATAGAAGAAAAATCACATAGAATAAATTAGGCTTTTTTCAGCCCTTCTTCCTATAATTTCGGCATGATGAAACCCTAGGTTAAGAAATTTTAATTTTTCAAGCCCTAATTGTTCATCTATCTTTCAAAACTAAATTTTTTGATTTGTATACCTGTAAATATTATTCTTAGGTTATTTTTGTTTCTCTTAGGTTTTAGACTTAGTTTTTATGTGTTTTTGCAACTTTTATTTCATCAAAAAATAAATCCCTAAAAAAATAATTTCTGTGTAAAACCCTAAAAATGCAGACCTGCTGCTCTCGCAATCCGAGCCCTATCCTTTATCAAACATAGGTCTGCAATATGTATTGCATACCTCGTATGCCCTAGCTTCCTTCTCTATACACTCAAAATAGAAAACAAGTTAGTATTTCAAACTATTTAGATGGTGGTGTATTTTGTAAAATATATCTTATTGATTTGATTAGTTTTCTGCCCTATTTGCATTAGTTTTTTGGGTAAATGTAAGTTTGATTTTTTACTAAGATATGGAACCTTACATCTATGAATGCACAGTGATATAATTCTGACATTATTTTACTGAGTATTGTTTTGTATTAACTTAGTACTAATTATTGCTATTGAGAGTTGGGCGATGGTAAGGGACTTGATGATTTTATATTTCAGAGCTTACATACAGGATCGAGTGAATGATAAGAACATTATGGTTAGCTTGGCACTAAATTTTCATTGAGTTAGTATTTTTTATCTATGCTATCACATACACAAATCTGGAAATCATATGCTAAATGGCACTTTAAATTATTAACACTGGTTATTGGTTGCACTATTTTACACGTTCTGATTACTGTGATGATAAACTTTCAGTTCTTGCATAGCACACATGTGGACCATAAATTCATATGTCTATATATTCAAAGGTAGTAGATAAAGTGATGTTATTACATGAGGAGTGTCTCCAAGGAAATGATGATATGGTTTCTAAACTACAAATTGCATGCTCAACTGTGCAACCTACTTCTCAGTGCCAAAAAGTAATTATGATGAATTTTTTGCTACATGAGATCATTCCTAGTAATAGAGTAGAAATAAGTTGTCAATGTTTTGTTGACTAACATGTATCTTTCCCATCATGTGCTTAGGGGACTGTTTTTATCTTATGGGTATATTTGATACTAACTTGACCAATTTTGGCCATGCTTGAGGTGGTTGCATAAGAAGGATCAACTTTTCATATTCACCTTTTCCAATAATGAGCAAAACCAAAACAACTTACCACCAGTTGGCACTACAAATATCCTACACAAATTTTCCAGGTGAACAACTACTCTTTTTCCCTAGGGGTTGAGTTATATTTTTATTATTTATTTATTTTTCAATAAAGACGAATTCAATGCACCTTATGTTTTTTGTAGTATGATGAATTATTACTATTAGCTCTTCACATGTAGTAGAGAAAGTGATGATATTTCACAAGGAGTGTCTCCAAGGAAATTATGATATGGTTTCTAAACTACAAATTGCATGCTCAACTATGCAATCTACTTCTGATCAATGCAAAAAGGTGATCTATGTTGAATTTTTTGTTATATGAGATCATGCATAGTAAAAGAATAGAAATAAGTTGTCAATTTGTTGTTGATTAACATGTCTCTTTCCTATCATGTGCTCAAGGGACTTTTTTTTTTCTTTCGGGCATATTTTGTACTAACTTTGACCGATTTTGGCCATGCTTGAGGTGGTTGCATAAGAAGGACCAATTTTTCATTTTCATCTCTTCCAAAAATTGTGGGCTTGAACTTCTCTGGCTTCATTTACACCTGGGGGCTTCCTCAATATTCAAAGCTCGGGCTCCCTTCATCTTCGGAACATGGGATTCCTTTACTTCTGACTTGTTGGCTTCTTTAAACTTCTGCAGGTATATACGGGCCTCTGCGGGCTTCTTCCAAGATTTGTGGGAATCCTTCCAAGCCCCAATGGGCTTAACCTCATTTCAAATCACAATAAGTTGATCCAAGCCTAGTGGTACCTACATCTTTTATCGATGGTATTTTTTATAGATGTACCCCCCTACCTTATCATAAAAATCAGCTCTTAGTAGTGCTTATAATATCATTTAATTAATGTTTATACGATCCTTGTGGTGTTTAAAACATATTTTATCGATGGTATTTATATATATGTACCCTCCTACCTTGTCATAGAATCCGCTCTAAGAGGTGCCACTTTAGCCTCTAATTATGTATTTTAACTAATTATTATGAATTTGTGCATCCTAATGGGAAAACCATTTTTGAGGCAATAACTAGGGTGCTTAGGGACACTTTGGGTACTTTTGGGAACTTTTTAAGTCATTATGCCTTATTTTTAAGAGTCAATTAACACTTTTTGACCTCCTCCCTGAACTTCCCATTTATTTTTTTCCCTTTTACTTCAATATGTTTTTTCCCATATCTTACTTTCCCGATATATTTATTTTCTATAAATCACCTTTCTTGTGTTATATTTTATCCATTTCTTTGTATTTAAAATATAGTATTTATTTTTTCACAAGCACTTATTGAATATCCAAAACCGTGAAAAGGAAGGTGCATTTCCATGGTTTTATAATTTTTTTTAAAACTCCAAGTTTCGTCTTAATATCGACGAACTTTCATCGCAGGTATTGCAAAATCGTTGAAACCCGGGGCGGATTTCCAAGAATACCTTCGCTAGAGAGACGAAGTTTCGTGGAAACATTACCGTTCAACTTGCGGATTTCGTCGAAAGTGATTGGTTTTCCATGGTTTTGCATGGAAGAAATTTCTATTCAAATTCCATAATTCATCGATCGAGAGACCAACGTTCGTCGAACGTGTTCCATGGAAACAAAATTTTTCCTAACAGGTTTTGGCCATATTTTTCATCGTTATAGGGACGACAACTTTTTCGATAGAGCGAAGAATGCATGGAATAAAATTCTATTCAAATTCCAGAATTCGTCGATAGAGAGACAAACGTACATCGAATGTGTTCCATGATTTTGCGTGGAAACAAAATTTTGCCTAACAATTTTTGGCCATATTTTCGTCGTTATAGGGATGACAACTTTGTTGATAGAGTGACGAAAATTAGAAAATGAATTAAAAAAAAAAACAATTTCAAGGCCACCATATAGAAGACACGTGGCGGCCAATTTTCGTCTCTATATCGACGGTTATAAAGTTTGTCGTTATATCCATGAAATAAGTTCCACGAAACATAGCAACTGTTATTATCGCAATTGAGACAAAAAAATGTGGAAATAGCAACGAAAAACCGTTGCAATTTTGATATTATGTTTTAGTGTAGGATTCCCAAACCATCTGAGAAAATCCCTTTGGTCGTCTTGTTGGAGAAATACACCGAGAAGATCACTCAAGGAGCTACTATGCATGTGCCATCCAGGTAATCAGGTGTTCAGGAAAGGGTATGGTCCCAATCCTCCTTGTCGCGTTTCACTATTGGATCCTACGATATATTGTGAGTTGTGACAACTTGACAATCCTAGTGAGAGGTCGGCTATATTCAGCCCATCCTGTCATTTAAGTATGCTTGTAGCCTTAGCTTGCATATGTTTGTTTGTGTTTGTCTTTCTTCTTTTTTGACCTAGGGTAGAAAACTTCAGCCATCACCCTGGCTGAGCAATTTGTGAGGTGTTCTCGTAGATTGCAGGGTTTACAGCTAGACTCTCCTCCTTCCATGGAAGGACACGAAGGTGAAACCATGGAGTGACCAGCTTCGACTGATGCTTATATAGAAAATACTTCATCTACTGAAACTAGAGAATAGTTCTCTATTTATGATAATCCTTTGGTCCAATTGCCTCCTGTGACTGACCCCCCTTTCATTTTTCGACAGAGGGTCAAGCCGGCTAATCCAACTAGACATTCAATCACCCACCTAATGAAGCCATAGAAGCAGAATATGGTCCAAATGATCCTTTTCAGAGAACCTCCCTAGGACAGTCCATTGCTGATTATGGAACTACTACAACCAAACTGGATCCATCTATACTTTCTACTTTAAGGAGATGTCTAGAGAATGCTCCATCAAATGAAGAATTTTTCCATGAATATATCGAGAATTTGAGCCAATGCGCAGAAGAATTAAAAAAACTTCAGAATTCGAGGAGGAGAATCATTTCTCCTCTTCCCATTCCTTCAAGAACAACTCCACCCAGGTATCATGCCCTGTCACCACCTCAAGTAGCTCTTCTTTCAGAGTCATCGACCCAAAATTTGGTTACTCAGAACCCATTTCACACTCCAACTCCTAGTCAAAATCCAGTTCAAACCCCCTCTCCCAGTCAAAATTCCCCATTCATTAGGACTCCTCTGATAGTTTCTATACCTGGGGGGCATTCCCCAATATAAGTTTCTTCATCTACCAGAGGACCCATTTATAGCATGGGGAAAAACTTACCAATGGTACCACTAGCAGTAAACATTCCTCTTCCTAATACCACTATGGTTGTACCTCCTTCTAGCTAAGGAGGACCCTCGTGGGTCCAAACTTCCGTTACTCCACTTTCTTGGGGATATAGTTATCCTGGGAATCAACCACCCACGGTTCATCAATCCTATCAACCTGCACTGTTTACGATAGTCTATCCCAAAATTCCCTACCCTGGAAATGTGTTTGTCCCTTGGGGACAACCGAAGTGGTCTAATGTACCATCTTATGAAGGAGCTTTCGTAAATACTACTTGAGGATACAATGGTCCACCCAGAGGCCCACCACCTGGAGGACCCCCAAGAGGACCAGGAGGACCCTGAGGACCTAGCGAACCTAGAGGATTTGGAGGATCCAAAGGAATTGGCGGACCATCTGGAGAACCATCACTTGGAGTCCCACCACCTAGAGGACCACCATTTGGAGTACCACCACTTGGAGGCCCACCACCTAGAGGAGCACCATCTAGAGGCCCACCATTTGGAGGGCCACCACGTGGAGGCCCACCATCCAAAGGACCACCACCTGTCAGACCACCTTACAGAGGTCCACCACCTGGAGGAACCCCACCTGGAGGACCACCGCCACCACCACCACCACTCAGAGGCCCACCTCCTTCGGGTGACCCATCATCTAGCGGCCCTTCTAGTAACCAATCACCGAATCAACTAGCCATAGGGCCATCATCCATCCCTGTTTATCAATCTGCATATGGTCCTACTGGTCCACAAATTCCATACTAGTATTACCAATATTTACAACCCAATCAACAATTTCCATTTCTGGACACATTAGATCTGCCAGATCTATCTAGATTGATTAACGATCCTATACACCGTGATCCCTCCTGGCCTGCTATTTCGGTCAAGTTACCTTTGGATATACCAAAGTTTGACGAAAAACTTGGTGAAGACCCTGAGAACCATGTGATGACTTTTCATCTATGGTGTTCATCAAATTCTCTGATGGATGGTTCAATCAGTCTTCGATTACTTGAGAGAACCCTCACTGGTGTTGCTACAAAATGGTATATAGAACTACCACAACATTATTTATAGGATTTTAATGCTTTAGCAATGGAATTTCTTACTCATTTTCAGTTACCAATCCGATATGAAACAAGTACAGACCTGCTAAACTCACTTCAATAAACTACTTCAAAGCATATCTCCAATTACATTCATGAATGGAGACGAAGCCGTAGGTTAATCAAGGATCCTATTCTTGACCAGTTACTTGATGATTGGTTCACAAAATATTTACTTCCCCCTATTTCTAGAGATGTTTCCATGGGAGGTGTCATTACGGAGGAGCAAGCTATTAGCCACGCTTAGTACTTAGACTTGGTTTATTCCCAGTCAGGTACTCTGTATGATTTATTCTCGCATGTTCCTTGTCCCACATCGGACCCGTCAAGACTTGCAACTGAACCACCTGTTGATTGCAGCCTTGGTTCAGTTCAAACCCAAACGGCGGAAAAAAATACCAAGAAGCAAACTCAACCTTCCACACCCATAATTCAACCAACACCACCCCCCAAAATTGTACCCCCTCCTGTTGCTTCCACCGAGGTAAATGTGGTTCAGTCCGCTGAATCTTTAGGTGGAAAGAAGAAAGGTAAAAACAAATTGAAGAAATCCAAGAATCAACAGGAAGGTAATAAATCACAAAATCCTGATGTTGATTCAAAAAATAAGAGAAAGGTAAAGTACCCTTGCCTAATCTGTGGAGGTGATCATTGCACCAAAGAATGTCCTTATCGAGAGGAAGTTAACAAGTTTTTGAAAAGTTCACCTACCCCTGCAATTCTTACACACCCTTTCCCTACTCAACAACAATTGTTTGATCATCAATCTTTGCATGGGCCTTCTTCATCCATTGATGAGGTAAAAATGATGTAAAGTGAAACAATTTACCTAAATACAAGGGAAAATAGTTATGAGCCTCCTATAGAGAGGAAAAATGATGGTTCCATCTGAAAAACCTTCAACTTCCACCCCCCTCCAAGTAATGGTCGTCACATCAAAAAACCTTTGCCTGACGCAATTTTTCGACCACCAAAGAGTACACTTGGTAAGTCCATTATCAATCCTAACGCATGTGCTACCCAATACTATAACATTGTATAATATTTGGCTCAGGAACCATGTTCTATGTCGGCCTTAGAAGTACTCCAAACTTACCCCACACAATGAAATTTTTTTCTAACAGCACTTGGAGCCATGGATCTTGAGAACAGTAACATCATCACTTTCAAACTGGATGACTTTAAAAATAGGCTCTCACATCAGTTGGATTTCTAGTTAAATACCAAATTAATTGGAAAGAATATCTATTGTACCATTTTGGATGAGGGAGACTCGACTTCGGTCATGTCCTTGTCTTGTTGAAGAGCCATTGGTTCTCCTGAGATTAATCATTCACCTACTACACTCAAGGCCTTTGATGGTCGCGGATTTCAACCATATGGATTATTACTCTCTCTCCAGGTAGAATTGGGGGGGGGGAATCAATTTCCATTCACATTGAAGTTGTTGACACTCCTTTAGATTACAAACTACTCCTAGGTCATAACTGGTTCTATGCTATGTAAGCCGTAGCTTCATCTGTTTTCTGAATTGTCCAGTTCCCATTCCAAGGAAGGATTGTTACGATAGATCAGTTAGACTTCATTGCACCTAATTCTATTATGAATGATGAAAACAACATTCCACTTCTGACTACCCCGTAGTATCAGAACATCAGAGTAGGCCTCATCAAAGAATATTCCCTCATGGGAGTCTATCCTTTATCAAATCTCCTCCTGCCTCATAGACTGCATCCATAAATATGATCTCTACCTCTATCTTTGACAAAGGAAAATCCATTGCTGGATCAACATCATTTAGTCCTTTTGAGGAATTTTACAATGCCATTCAAACCATCGATGACCCCACCAACAACGATCATTTGTTGGCGGCCTCAGATTCATACCACCTACAATATTGGCTAGACAACCCCCTCTCGTCTTTGGATTATCTTTCCCATAATTTTCCCTCTAATGAATGAATCATGGAAACTGTGTCACTCGAAGAGATGTCTTGGAGAGAGCATCACAATAGATCTTCTTTCCTCCCACCTACCATGTGGTAGAAGAGCAATTCACATCCAGGGTTTCATCTAATATCGTCCTCGACCCTCAATCCCCGAATCTCATTCATGGAGTTGAATTTGAGGGTAATTTATACAATATTACGAAAACCATTCCAATTGACATATCGGTGAAACCTGTTGTTTCAGAGATTATTTAGATAGTCCAGAATTCTTCATCTTTATAGGTTCAGTTATATACGGCCTTATTTAAGGAATTTAGATATGGCTTTGCTTGGACTTACAAAGAAATTTCAAGGATTGACCCCTCCATTGTTGTCCATGAGATCAAAACCTACCCTAGTCCCAAGCCAGTTCGCCAAAAATTACACCAAGTACATCCTCGAAAAGCAATAACCATTAAGGAGGAAGTTGAAAAAATTCTTAGGAATGGATTTATTTACCCTATGCCCTTGACTGAATGGGTGTTCAATATAGTCCCCATGAACAAAAAGCAGGGTACTATTAGGGTTTGTATTGATTTTAGGGATTTGAATCGGGCTTGTCCAAAAGACAACTTCCCTACCCCCTATATTGATCAAATTATCGATAACTGCGCCGAAAGTGTCATCTTTTCATTCATGGATGGATTCTCCGGCTATAATCAGATCAAAATTCTCCCTTCAGATCAACATAAGACAACTTTTATATGCCCATGGGGGACATTTGCCTACCAGAAACTCCTGTTTGGTTTAAAAAATGTTGGCACTACATTTCAACATGCCATGTCATATGCTTTTCATGATATCAAACATGTTGTGGATCCCTATCTCGACAACCTGCCTGCTCATTCCAAGCAGTGAGACCTTCATGTCGATCATTTGAGAGCTATTTTTCTTAGATGTCCTCATTTCAATATTCATTTGAACCCCCACAAATGTGTTTTCTATGTTGAAACTGGCTGATTTCTTGGTTTTATCGTATCCAAGGATGGAATCCGTATTGACCCTTTAAAGATCGAAGCCATCCTGGCTCTACCCGCTCCAACTACTGTAACATAAATTTAAAATTTACAAGGGAAGGAATTGTTTTTATGTCATTTCGTCTGCAACTATGCAGAAAAGACACATGGTTTCATGCGATTCTTAAAAAAGGACACTTCTTTTGTTTTGGATGACCTTGCACAACATGCATTTAACAATATCAAACATGCTCTTATGCAACCACCTGATTATACCAGGGATTTTCTTTGTATGTGGCTGCATCCTTATCAACCATAGGTATGGTCCCAGTTCAGACAGACGAACACGACCAGGAACATGTGATATACTATGCTAGTAAGAGTCTTCTTGACTCTGAAACCCAGTACTCGCATGTGGAGAAACTAGCTTTGGCCATGATCATCGCCGTCTAGAATTTTTGTCACTACATTTTTCTCTGCACAACTACAGCTTATGTAGTTTCCAACCCCATGTATTATGTATTGACTCAAAAGGTACTTGGGGGAAAATACTCACGCTGGATCATCATCCTCCAGGAGTTTGAGTTGGAATTCGCTAAAACCACTTCAAAGAATTCACTTGTTTTTGCTAAGCTCATGTGTGACCTTCCCCGTGTTACTGAAGAAAAAGATCCCATCTATTTATTTTTGGATGAATTTTTGTTTCTCATTAGCACAAATGATCCTTGGTATGGAGATTTTATTCTCTATCTCCAAACTCAACGATATCAGCCCAATGCCACTCGTGATGAATGCCATCCTATTCCACGGGGACTTCACTCAGTGAATCTCTTACATAGCACGTGTGATCGTGGGATATTAAGGAATACCCTTAATTTCGAGAGATATTGACCCAAACTCTTTTTGTTGAAACCCCCTCCCAATACTTAAAACCTCCTCCCCACCCCTTTTAATACCTCAATCCTTTAAACCACCCTATCCACTCCCACCTTAAACCCCTCATCCCCCCAATACCTGCAATATATTGGTTCAATTTTTTATAATTTTAAAACCCACAATATGAACTAACGTGATAGGATATNTCCTATTCACCACCAGGATAAGTATTATCTCGTCTTGAATGATACCTTATACCTTCGTGGCATCGATTCCATATTATGATGTTGCCTTACCCATGAAGAAGATGAAATCGTATTGAATGATTTCCACTCTAGAGCTTGTGGCAGTCACCTTTCTGGGTTATCTACTGCCTAGAATATCGTGTGCGTAGGGTATTTATGGCTTTTGATATACAAAGACTATATTGAGACTGTCAAGAAATTCCCACCCTGCCAAATGTTTACCACTAAGAAGCGCACCTGTCCATCTCTGCTCCATCCTGTCATAGCAGTTATTCCTTTTTCAAAATGGGGCATAGACTTCGTGCACTATAGACCTATATCAGCTGGGGGGCATGGCTACATTATTTTGGCTGTGGACTGCTTTACTAAATCGGCTATGGCTATTCCCACATATGCCAAAGATGAGAAAACATCTACATTGTTCTTGTTTAACAATATCATCACTAGGTTCGGGGTTCCCAGGGCCATTGTGACCGATCATGGGTCACACTTCCAGAATAAAATGATGGCAGAACTGAGTGTGAAATTAGGGTTTCTAAATGATAACTCTATGCCTTAATACCCTCTGGATAATTGCCAGGTTGAAGAGATTAACAAAGTCTTAAAACCTTGCTTCAATGAATGGTAGGGTAGTCCAAATCAAATTTACATTTGCAACTGTTTTTTGCACTTTGGGCCTACAAGACTACTATGAAGACCTCTACTGGTTTCACACCATTTCAATTGGTGTACGGAATTGAGGCTACTCTCCCGATAGAATGCGAAATTCCTTCTCTAAAACTCACTGTGGAACTGTTTCCTAATACCACCATAGATGAAGAATGATTTTTGTATTTAAATAAGCTCGATGAAACTCACTGTGATGCTACTTTAGCTAATGAAGAACACAAATGAAGGATGAAATACCAGTATGACACATCTATCCATCCCTACTCTTTCAATGAAGGAGATCTAGTCTTGACATATGACTAGAAACATGATAAGCTAGGAGTAGGTAAATTTGAATCTGTGTGGCACGACCTTACATTATCAATCGTGTCTTGGAAAAAGGTGCATATGAGTTAATGGAATACGATGGGATACCCTTGGGAGAGCCCTGCAATGGGATCTACCTTAAAAGATACTATGTCTAGGTCATCTAGCATATGCTCTTTGTAAATAATGTTTATAGAGTGCTATGTGTCTTGATTTGAAAGTGCGTTTTTTTGTGTGATATAAGATGTGTTTTTTGCAAACCCTACTTATGTATGTCTTCTGTTTAATGGTCAGATGACCACTTTTACTAGATTTGCGGATGGTGATAATCATTACACACTAAATATTGCATTGGAATCTTGGGTACTATACTCTCCTATAGGTGATCTGGTGATTTCAGTGGGTGTTTGTTTAGGTCCCTCCACCAACAATATCGCAGAGTATCACGCGGTGATTGGATTGTTGATGAAAGCCCTAGATAATGATGTAAGAGACATTAGGGTTTACCTAGATTAGGATCTAGTTGTTCAATAGCTAAATCGAGTCGACACTGTCTGGAAACCTCTAATCCTCTGTAGTTTCTAAAGGGTTAGGCTATTATAAAGGTATTTTGAGCGAGTCACGTATCAACACGTTCCGAGATGTTTGAATGCTGTGGTATATTCCATGGCTAATTTTGTCCTAGATTGGTACATTGATCATAAATAAAGTTTATTATAACATCAAACAACATGCATTTTAATTCATAGGCATGAAAAGATTCATATATCACATTTTTTTCACACACATATGTAAATAAAGTTTTCATATATATAAAAAACCATGAAGCTGAGATACAAAAATGGACTAAAGCATCAAGCTTTCAAAGCCCCTAAAAGTCTAGGACTGTCATAAGTTCAAAATATACATATATAGGGGAAAATATAAAGCTTCAAAGCTTTCAGTGTAAATACATATACAAAAGTGGAATTTCTCTGTAGACTATTCATCATGGTGTTGCTCATGGTAGCACATAACGACTTGAGCCACTCTACGAAGTAGCCTAACAAAGCATCCTGAGACTCCTGCAGTATGAAGCTGGTAGTGCCTGGGTAGGTCATCAGTGGAGACATCAGGAATCCCTATAGTCAAAAGCTGTAGGTTCTCCTCAATATCTCCGAGATCCTCATTAGCCTTAGAGAGATGAATCACCATGTCTCTAACTGCTACCCGCCTCTCGATAGGCGACGCTCCAGCTAGACGGGAAGGTCCAATGTTTGCACAAATCATTTTCACTTATCTCAGCATTACAATATAAAAATTCAATAAAATTGAAAAATTAAAAACACAATTGATAGTGTCTTTTCTTACCTTGATCATCCCACTCCTCTCCCTCAGGTAATGGAAGCTCTGGATCCTCATGTAAGTCTGCTCCCTCGTAGGCATAATCCTCGATCATGAGTAACTGGTTTCTTAACCAGTGAAAAAAGACTAATCTGTAGATGACTATGGAACCACCATGACGTGTCATGACAAGGACCCATCTGATCATCCTAGGATCCTTAGTGTCCAACCTACTCATGGCCAACTGAGGTCTCATATGGGGTACCTGCTATAGGATGAAAGATACTATCATAGCTCCATAGCCAAACTGTTTGAGCTGCCCCCATTTTCTCTTGTTCAACTGATCCTTCGGGCTAACTAGCATGCCCTTGCACTAGTTGAAGACTGTAGGTTCCATACACTCTAGGGAATATAACATATGTTCCCTAGTGGTCAGCTGAGAATATCTAGTACCGACAGCTTCCTCAATGGTATAGACTAATATCCTCAAAGGACAGTCCATTATCCGTTTGATATCAAGCTTCCTGGATTGGGCCTGTGTCCCTAATGCACGGTATCTGTCAATCAAGTAATCTAGGGAAAACTCACCACCCCATGGGCGAGATAAAACTACTTGTCTCCCTATTTGAGACAACCAAGTCAAATATTATATGTACTCAATGTCGATGGTCAAAGTATGGGTCCCAACCACAAAGTGCTGCTAATCGGGGTCCCACATATTAATGATATATGCCAAGAGACGGACATAGGATTTCATTCCTAGAACCCTGAAGTATTTGAGTAACTCACAGTTCAGAAGGGATCTATATTAGTGGCAGGATCACTCACATCCTGGAAATATTTTGTTTCATGCTCTCGATATTTCCATATTACCATGGTGTAAACACCCCTTGCACCTGCAAGATAGTGTGAACATGCATTTTAAAGTCGGCCATGTCTGAGTCAGTTCCATGGTTGTCTCGTTACTTCAAAATCAACTTTTGTTCCATGTTTCATGTCAATGATGGGGGAAGCATCATGGGCCTCCTTCGATGAGTCTATTCCTATTGACTTCAGCTCATCATCTAGGAATTAGACTTAGAAACCTAGTCAAGTACCTTGAAGCTTTCATGTCTCAATGGCAGGTTTCCTTGCTTTCAAAAGTAGGTTCTCATAAATGACCTATAATTAGAAGATTCTATCAAGTGTTCAACTTCAAAACATCCGTTCACACTTGGGAGAATGTACTTAGATACCTTGGAAATCATTGACATTAATGGTGATTTCTCTCGCACTTGTTAATAGTACACATCAATGACTGGTAATCAAGTGGTTTCTACCATGTTCGATGTCAAGACATCTATTCGCATGGCTAGAATCGTATAGCTTAGGGATTGGAATGAAGACCCTGAGTGGTTAGGCATAATCAACAGAATTTCTTGTCCTCAGGTTGCGATGGATTTTGGAGTCTTGATACGGATCCACAGTGTATGTCTAGTGGTTGTGTTAAGTATTTGAGTTCAGATAACATGTATCTACTTTGTATGTTCCATAGCCATGTTCCTCCTCTTACATCGGTTGATCATGGATCTACAGTGTATTCTTGGTAGCCATGATGTGGTCATCATCATGGATCTACAGTGTATTGGTACGCAACCATGGTTGAGTCAGACAAGTACAGTTATTGGTCTTATGTCAGTTGTAAAGCTCATATATTATTGCCTATGATACCGGATTTATGTCTATCAAATTATTTCACCTATCACTACCTTATAGCCTCATACTTTGGGGGGAATTCTGTTGCACCTAAAAATTTCACTAGTGCCCGATGACCCTTCAAAAATCATAGCTTGATATTCCTCTGATTACTTTTTTCCAACTCTAGGATGACCGGTGATGTTTGTTAGTTATGAAAGAGCATCACCGATGCTCTTTCTAGTGGAGCAAAGTTCCCTAGATCCTAGTTGTCTTTTGGAAATAGGCGTCGTCAATGCTCCTCCTTGTTGAGAAAAAAGCGTCGACGATTATCCACCTTGAGCAAGGTGCGTCGATCGACCTAAAACATGAAAAAAAGAACATTCTAGAAGCTTCCTTGTGAAATCCTCCGTGGATTTGGTTCCTATTAGCTATGGAGAGGTGGCATTCATCTTCCTCATCTATTGGGATCACCTCTTATCCATTCCCTAAGTGAATCTCATGTAATTTTGCATATAAATGAAGCCTTCATGGAGTGAGTGAAGGGAGGCCAAAGAAAGAACCCTTATGCTATTGGACTAACATCTGGTTTAGAGGCAAGATAGAGTGATTATGTGTGAAGAGATTACTATAAGTGTGAAGGATTGTAGATATTTTGTAGAGGATAAAGCTAGAAACATCAAGGATTTATGGTTGTAACTTTACTCTCTTTTATCATTAATACAAAATTATTCCCCTTCCCCGTATTTAATGTGTGTTAATATCAGTTAAATGTTGTTAGACTCCTTGATAACTAACATAGATTGTTTTTTCATGATTCTCTCATGTTATTATTTTGTCTTTTGATCTCTTTTGTAGGTACTGAAGACCGCAAGAAGGAATTTGGAACGAAGACAAAGAGTACTTAGATCTGAGGTATGAGTTTAGTTTCATGTTGATCAAATTGAATATCTAGGGGAAGTATATGCTGTTGTGTTTCTTTTGTTCTACACTTGGATCATACAGGGTAGAGGAACAAGTGGTGTCCGCACCGATTGCAAAATTTCTTGAAATGCATACCTCCAAATAATGGGATGGATCCATATCAGTCCTAGATTTTGCTAAGGAATAACCTCCAAATTATGCTTTGTATTTATACCTCCAAATTGCTAAAATTTAATTTTTTTTAGAATGATTGTTGAGGTTGAGGTTTAGGTGAGTATTAAGATTCAATCAAACCTTGCTCCATGACAACCAAAAAAAGTGAGATCAATATTTCTTGGCTCACTAGAAATGACAAAAGTTAGATCAATATTTCTTAACTAATTATTTATTTCAACTTTTTGTAATCTTCTTTAACATTTTCACATTTCCAGGTAGGAATAATTGTTAGATTGAGTTATATTTGTCACATTCATAATTGTAATTTCAATTCTTATATGCAAGGAATTTGTCTTAATATTGTATTAGAACTGACATGGACATAGGTGAAAATCTAAATCCTTATTTACATACCCTATGTGTTATCACTATCATGAAATGGTATCATTTAAGTTTCACCATTAGTGTATCTTTATAACTATTGCATGCTTGAAACTTAACGATGACTATTTTTCCCTCTCCTTATAAAGGTAAAAAAAGATATATTAACCCAAGAAAAGGTAACTAAATGTTGTTAATTCCCTTGATTGCAAAAATATATGTAGAGGAAGTGGAGGCAATTCATTGCATCTTGTGAATGACCTAATCCAAGTTATGCACATGATCATATGGTGTTATTGGAAAGTAAGAGGATTTTATCTATGTTCATTTGAGTTAAAACATCAATGATGTTTGTTTTGATAGGAAGGTAGGGAAGTCCATCCATGAATGGGTTTCAATTTTGCAATTTTATGGAATTTGATTTTTTAAACTTATAGAAAACATGATCTCTCTGTGGGTATGCTTGTATTTACATGATATAAAATTGGTATATTGGGAGTTTGTGGTGTGAAACATTTACAATTATCATATTTTCTACAGATTGCATTGACTATTAGAATATCAGTATTTTACATTCTTTGTTACATTGATCTTTTTATTGAGTTGTATTTTACTCCCCATTACTATTTTGTTGGTTCTTCCATTATCCAATGCTACAAATTGATCAGTCACCCCTACAATCCTGGTGGGATCATTATTAGAATTCTACTATTGTTTTATTTAGCATCATGTTTGCTTATACTAAGATGCTTTAGGGATCCTTCTTGTTACAACTTTATAATATGATATAAAGGGGGTATTAAAAATGGGTTGATAAAAAAGGACACCTACAATATATGGTGAAACTAAGGGATTTCTTAATTGGAAAGATACATTTGGAGGGGGGTTTGACAATACAATTTTAGGAGGCATTTTCCAATATTTAGTGAAATTAGGGATATTCTTTAATATCATGCGAATGATCAATATGTGCAACAAGTTCACTGAGTGAAACCCCTGTGCTAACCCTTACGAACCCATTGTCTCACTCTCTTCCCCCCTTGCTCCACTTACCCAAAATATCCTAACACCCCCTTCGGTCGCTACCTCTATCCCCTTAAACACTCCATCTCTATCTCTACCTCTAACCTCTTACTATCCCCCCCTCTCTCTCTGACCCTTACTAACCCCATCTATACTTATATTTCGCCCCTGCTCCACTTACCCCCAATCTCCTAATACCCCCTATTTATGTACCTCTAACACTTTAACACCCCCCTATCATTCTATCTCTAATCCCTTATCCCCCCAATCTTTTAATTTTATCATCACCAAACCAAACAACATAGTTGTAATGTTAAATATCATGTACGCATTTAAGTGAACAAAAAATGTGCGTGTTATTATTACATATTCTCCTAACCCCCAAACTACCTAATACATCCCCTCTACAACACCTAAA
>LPNX010508156.1:51115-194705 GCA_001517045.1 Pseudotsuga menziesii
CTCTCTCTACCCCCTCTTCTCATCCAACTATACCTAACCCCAACCACCCCCCTCATCCCCTCTCTCTATCTCTCTTTCTCACACACATGCATCCCTAAGAGTTTTAACAAGAGTTAGGGGGAAGAGGGGGGAAGCGGGGGGTGTTAGGAGGTTAATACTTAGAGAGTGCATGTTAATGCATATTAAACATTTAATGACACCTTATCCATGGAACCACCTTCTTAAATGATGCTAAATTTTACTAGAACAAAATGTGTACAAGTTATAGTTGAACAAAAATCGTATACATTTTTGTTGATCATAACACGTACGCATTTTTTTTCTTCTGTATAGATAACAATAGTCCCAATCCAAAAAACACTCTAACATGTTTTAAGGAAAATCTATTCCATGCTTAATTTACATTGCACATAACTCAAAAACGATAAAAAATATTATTATTTATATGCAAATAACTAATTGCACATTAGTCCAAAAACTAGGAAAATAACTATTACTTAAATATGCCCATGCAAGTAGTTTAAAAGGGATGCTTATAACTTATTTCCCAGCTAACACAACATTATTAATATAATTGTCTAGTTGTTTCTTAAAAGAAGGTTCCATCCAATGGGAAGCATTCCTCATCCTCTTGATTGTCTTGATTGTTCATTAAGTGGTGTGCTAACTAGGTGCATTATTGTTCCTTGTAAGTTCCTATCGATTTAATTGGAAAGCATCCATGATTTCCTCTAGATTTAAGACTGATTGTATGGCCCTGGATTTAGAATTGTAAAGGATAAAAATAGGATGAATGATGTGCCCATAATATGATACAGAACATCTGGATTGCTCCTATGAAGAAAAGTGATATTATCCTAGAATATGGAACCTCTAACTAATGGTGTGTTCCCTAATTAATGGTGAGAATGTTGGGAAAATGTAGATCATCTTGTTGGTAGAATTTTCTGTCGTGACGGAGAGAAAGCCCACACAAACCACTTAACACAACCCACGGTGTGTTTGAAATAGCTAACTCTCATAGGGTATAGGTCCTGCTACCTTTATTATACGCTCTCAACAAGAGAGTCTCACAATTGAAGTAACTAACTTGTTGAATGTAAAACTACACTAAGATTTATAGAAAACTAATCTACAATGCAGATACAAAAAGCCGAGGAAAACAATTCTAGTAGTTGCTTCACTAAAAATAGCTTTAACAAATGCTAAAATATGTAGGTTTCTGCTATTAAATAAAACTATAAATCTAGTTTTAAAAAACTAATTCTATTTAATCTATTTTCTAACCTATCCTCATGATTAATAAAAGTCTCATGCATGAAGAGTATGATTTAATTACAGTTCACTTAATAAAATTTAAATAAAATGTAATATTTTAAGCACATTAACATATCATAAGCTAGATAATTAACAAGGTCATTATTGATTTATTACATATTGCTTATTACATTATACCTGTGATCATTCCAAGCAATTAAATACAACCTCGAAGTCATTCCAAAGGAATAAAGTAATAAATTGCATCTAATTTATATGAAGATGACACATTTATCTTATGCATTTAATCTATCAATTCCATATGAAGATGACACATTTAATGCATCAAATTCCATGTATCGAAACTTATTTACTCGGTAAATTCACCACAAATTCACATTTCATTTTCCTGGCAAAATAACTGTAGGACCTCTGCGACCATATGCTTTCCTTCTTCGATTTTATTTAATAAAAGGAAAGCCTTGAATATCTCCATTTTATCCATTCCATTGCGATCAATTTGTTGGTCAAGGGACTCATCTATGAATAATATTAGGCTTCAATATCTGGAGCAGCTTCTGCTCAATAATAGGCACCCTATGACACTCATGGAATCATTTCAACCGTCACGTTGTTCTCGTCACTTCTCCTTCATCTTCGTCCCGCATAAGAATATACAAGTATACAATTAAAAATGAAATCTCAATATCACGATTGATTGAATTTATAATCTTATAACAATTCAATAATCGCTACTTTTAACTAGAAAAATGAAATAATCCTGCAACTACATAAAGAGGAATAATATCGTGAGATTTTATGTACTGATCACAATTTGTATATGCGCGTGCCCTTATAGACAATGCTTTCTTCGCTACTCCATCATTGGTGAGATCCTGCGAGTAAAAATAATAAAAATAACAAGAAGAAAAATATTTAATGTCTCCTTTTAATAATCGAGCAATCTGAATGAAAAAGTTACACCAAAAATTCACTGTAAAACTGTAATAAAAATGGTGAAGTATTCCTCCACGAGCTGGTAATTTACTGTTGCATCTGCCATACAATCTTGACGGTCTTTTTTGGCTTTATCAGTAAAAAACATTATGTTAACTTCTTAGCTTGGGATAGAGTGACACTTTTCTATGGAATCTTCATCCTAACCAAACCTATTATATGTGATTGAGTAAGTTTGATGATCGTTGGATCTTAGCTAAATATTACTCATCACTAAATTAACTCAAAATATATATACTTTTATAATAACAACCCAACCAACTTTATTCCAAGCTCTCTATGCATTAATTCTTTTTTCTCCTTATGTGGCAATTTCAGAGGCTCGGTGAAACCAACGGTGTAATATGGCAAACTCTGCTCAACTGGAAATTGGCGCATTATATCTTCTAATGACTATGCCTTTTCTTTATCTCGTTGGAAAACTCTTCTTTAATAATTTAAGTGCAAATGAACCTATGAATTCACTCCTTAATTTCGGTACTTTATCATGATTTCTATTTAGTAGTGATCCTTATTTTTGATGGTGGTAGCTTGGAAACCCTATGTTACGGTGGAAAATAAATAAATCTCGATGGTAGTTGCTTCTCTTCTAGCTGACTTATCGTAGTCATGAACGATAGTGATAAGTTATTTGACTTTTACTTTCATGATCTATGCATATGATTTCTAGTGGGTAGCATTTTATTTTCGGTACAGCCATAAAACTTGAAAAGATAGGAATGCCAAATAACTAACATATTTAATTTCTATTAGTTTTGTATTAAGTTTAAACCAACCATTCTCCGAACCCACATTTTCGCATAAAACATTTTATGGTTTTTTAATAAACATCTTGGCATAAAACATTTTATGATTTTTTAATACTTATGTTTGAGTTAAGTATAGAACTTTGTAAGGATTTGAGTTGTATTTATGTTCTACAACAAGGGCATAGAAAAAATCTTGGTTATGGGTAGTGCTCTCAAACATATCTACTTCATTATGAAAACATTAAACAAACCAAATTAAATTTGGGAATAAGTACTCGTTCTATACCCCTTATCTGCACTTGGATATGGAGCTTGGTGAGGAGTTTAACATGATTGTTAGATATATTTTCCTACGGATTGACGTTTGCACAAACATTTGCACATGAGGTTAGACATGTAACGCAATGGATAAATTTCTTTCTCAAGGACTAGAATTGGGTGCATCGTGTAGTAATGAGGTTGGAGGTGTTACTTCTAGTATACTCATCATTGAGTTCCATGTAAACCTTGGAAAACGTTTGGTGATATTGCCACCAAGATTGAGCAAAACCTTCGAAGTGATTTCCTACAAACAAAATGTGTTGTTCCTCAATCATTATTGGAAAAATATAAAAATATGTTGCAATATTGTGTTCCAAGAGTCATGGACATCTTCGTGCATTTGTGTCACTACTTACTAGTAAGGATATTTTGGTATCTAGTTAGAAGGTGGAGTATGAATCCCTAGATAACATCTTGAGGGATTTGGTGAGAGCACTCACCAATTCTTGCATAACACATTGTGGACTAGGTTCTTCATCTTCAAATGAGTGAGTGCTAAGAGGATCCATTATGAGAAAAATAAATACTATGCACCAAAAACATGAGAGCACTCACCAATTCTTGCATATCACATTGCGGACTAGGTTCTTCATCTTCAAATGAGTGAGTGCTAAGAGGATCTATTATGAGAAAAATAAATACTATGCACCAAAAACCCTAGGTTATGGTTAGGGTTGAGTAGTACTATAGCAAAAATATCGAATCAAAGTTAAGCAGAGGTGATGCAACCCAATGAAAGATGATGCTAGAGTAGGAAGTAGTAGCAATTAAGAAAGGGAATTTTCCAAGAGCCAGTAAAGGGTGACATAGGATCTAGGAAAGGAGTTGATTGGAGTTGTGGCTCTAGAAAACCCGGTCAAATGTGACATAGGTAAAATAAAAGGCTTTCAACCTACTCAAGGGTGATGCAAGCCATGTATTTTAAATAAAGTGTGTGACAACACAAATAAAATCCTAAGGTTCAAGGGTGGATTAAATATAACTCCATGAGTGACAAATATATTGACAAAGGATTAGTTGTGTTGCAATGATCTACTGACAGAGACTATTGCGGTGGAGGATGACTTTAAAAAACCCATAAATTGATAGTTATTAAAAAAGAGGACTTGATAGAGGTTGTTGAGGTCGAAGGTGACCTCAAAAGAACCCAGAAATAAGGACAACTTGTGATGAGGGAGTATGGAGGGAGGGAAGTAGAGACACCATAAAGCATGAAATTTGATTTAGACAAAAATAAAGAAAGGAAGTTGTAGTTGATCTAAGAGAGAAATCAAAACATGTAAATCCCCTAACTTTGAATAGATCAGAACATGAAGCATGGTTTATATATAACAAGCACAAGCCTTTATATAGTTTTACATAGATCCCATCTTTCTTTATTCTAAATTGCACATCGCTCAAAACTAGGAACAATTATTATTATTATTATTATTATAGGAATCGACAACTAGGGATGGGTTTAGTACTCGTGTGACATGGGGTCTAGGGATCCTATCCCGCTACCATTATAACCGTAGGTGCATCCACAGGTCCCAAACCATGGTGCATAGGTAAGTTTGGGGGGATTTGAACACAAGACCTTCCATTTATAACCATTTACAACATTTCATCTTTACCACTTGCTTTGCCCCCCCAATGGAAGGAACAAATATTACTTTTTAAATGCACTAAACTAACTAATTGCATGTCACTCCAAGAAACAGACAAATAACTATTAATTAAATATTCTCATGCACATGGTAAAAAATGATGCCTCTAACTAATTTCCCAACAAACAAAACAATATTAATATTAAATATCTCATTGTTTCTTAGAATAATGCACCCTCTGGGGGATATTGTTCCTCATCCTGCATGACTGCTAACTCAGTGGTGTGTTTGTTGGGTCCACCCTTATTCCTTATCATTTATCCTCTTTAAAATGAGCCAAATTTGTTTCTATGGTAACCATCATCTCCAACAACACCAATAGATTGTAGAACCAATGATTGGATCATACCAACTGTGTATTAATACATATAATCCATTTAAATATGGGTAATGATCTTCCAAAGAGTGAAGCACCTAGTGATATTCTTGAAGGTTATATGTTGGGTGAACACTATCAAGAGTTATTTACTAAGGATTCAATGAGACATTCTACTTGAGCTCTTGATTTGGTTCACATTGACATTTGTGTGCCTATGACTACTCCTCTTTGAGGAGATACATACTTCATCTTCATTGATGATTTATCCCACTTCCTTTGGATATACACCACTCAATCCAAAAATGAATAATTTTGGAGATTCAAATAATTTAAATCGGTAGTGTAAATTTAAAGCAAAGAAATGATTAAATGTGAAAATTGATCACGTAGGAGAATATTTTAGTCATGATTCCAAAACCTTTCTTAGATTTCATGGTATTTCTTGGAACTTCATTGTTCCACAATAAAGGGGAGTAGAAAACAGAAAGAACAGGGTTATTATTGAAATGTCTAATTGTATGCTTCACTCTGAGCAAATCAAGCTTAATTTCTTAGGTTAGGTAGTGATTTGTGCATCCCACATCATCAATCAAACACCTGCTCAAGTTGTTGAAGGTTTGACACCTTAGAAGAAATGGTATGGTTACAAACCTTCAATTCCACAATTCAAAATTTTGGATCAAGTGCATGGGCCCATATTTTTAAAGCAAAGAAAAACAAATCGGAAATTAAAAGAAAATGTTGCATTTTTGGGGGTAATAGTGAGGCTTCCAAAGAATATCTCCTAAATGGTCCCTCAACCTAGAAAGTGATTGAACTTAGAAATGTTAATTTTGGTGAAGTTGTTTCTCATGGTCTACCAATATCTTTTCAACTACCTAGATATGATTCATATTTTGATCCATACTCTCATCATGTTTCAGTGGACCTCTCCTCTTCATATATTTATGATGATCCTCCCTCTATGAGTGACTTAAAAAGTAGGTGGTTATGATGAATATCTTATAGATGACTAGCCTGGATCACATCCCATTTGAGTATCTTATTCTCTCTGATATGCTCCATCCAAGATTCATTTAATTGATAAGTTTCATTATGATCTCTTGACTTGTTCCACTACTTCAACTCCCATTATGTAGCTAGGTCATGGCCAATGCCTAAGTGGGCCATATACACTATTAATGAATCTTAATTTCTCCTCCCTCAACGACGAATTGATACATTGTTAAAAACATCCTCTTCAGCATGCCCTTCTCACTGAAGTTGAAGAGTATTTCACCACTTATAATTAGGCCAAAGATTCTCTACGATATAATATTACTATGTCCATTATATATATGATGGTCTGATAAAAAATATAACTTATGAATTGGTTCACTATGACGTCGTTCAACATCGTTCATTGCAACAATCTACAATACCAAGTATGACATTGATTTACAAGTTGTCAAACATCAAGCAAGGTTATGTCCTAAGGGTTTTTCACATGATTATAAGGACAACCTCGGAATTGAGTGTTTTGGTTATCTTAGAAATCGAAATACACTATTTAGTTCCCAATTTAATGAAATATGTGTTCTACTATAAGAAATTTTGTCTAATTTCAAGAATGGACTTAATTCAAAAGATACTATCTATAATTACTTCATTGAATTGGGAAGTTCACCAAATGGATGTCATACTTGTCTTCACCATGAAGATCTCTAGGATAAATTTATACAATACAACTGCTAGGATTTGTAGAACATGGATATACACCATTTGTTTGTAAACTTGAGACATATTTGTATGGGATAAAGAAAATACTTTGATCTTGGTGTGAGACCACTACTTTCACAATTCTAGCTTCACTCGGTATAAGGTTGAACATGATCTCTATATTCATCATCACAGTGTCCAAACCATCATAATTTTGTTCATATGGATTATCTCGTCTTGATTGATCTATCATCGTCTATGATAAAATAAAAGAAGCTATGATTGTAGGAATCCCTTGAGATTGTTGAATTAGGAATGCTTCATTTTTGGGGGGACTTCAAATCTCTTAGTCTCCTCAAATTGTGCACTCTAAACCTCCTTATACATTTGATCTCTGCACTACTCCAAGAAGGAGAGGATTGTAAACTAGAATGTATCCCTCTTTCTTATGGGATGAAATTTTAGGACATGTTCCTTTCATCCATATTTGATGCTACCATTTATGGATATTTGGTCGACATTATACTTTAACTTACTCAGACTTGCCCAAACATTTCCTTTGTTGTCAACGTTTTCTTTTGGTATATGCATGATCCACACAACAATCATTGATGGGTAGCCAACAATTTTTTCATTATCTCAAATGCACCACCCACATGGGAATACTCTACTCCTTTGGTACTTCTATATGTATTCAAGGCTTCTCATATGTTGATTATGCCAATGGTATCAATTAATGAAGATTTACATATGTATGTATCTTCCCTCTTGAACCTTAAACAATTTCGTGTTCCAAGAAGAAAATGGGTATATGAATCTCCTCCATAGAGACCAAATATCCTAGAGATGTGCATGCCAGGAAGCACGTTGCCTAGGTGCATATGATTCCTTATTATATAGGTCTTCCATGAGAAACCCCCATTACTTAATTTTGTGACAATCAAAGAACCAGTTAGCTTTCTTGCAACCTTATGTGTTATCAAAAGCCTAATAACATTGAAATTTGGATGCACCAATTAAAAGCAACTTGTCCCTATCTCATTCAACAAATAAACATGTCAATATCTACATTAATTATCAACAAAAGTCTACCTTCATAGCATGTGGAAGTATATTAGTTTGGGAAAAATCATCATTAAGAGGGGATGTGGGTATATGGTGTAATGTCTTCTCTCTATGGTACACTGTTCTAATTATGGGGGGGCATAAATTTATGGCTTTTAATATTCTCATAAGTTGTGATCCAATTGACGACCTTATGTATTACCTTGAAAAGAGAAACAAAAGAGATTGTGCATTTACTTATCAATTTGAAGTTCAAGAGAAACTTCTGAGATGTCGTGCAATATATGTGCAAGATCCAAGTTCATTATTTACAATTTCTTTTCTACATGCCTCTATAGAAAATAAATTTAATTGCTATCTAAGAAATAAAATGACAATGCAGAAACCAAACACACCACACCTCATAAATCAAAACAAGCTAATTCAAAGTAAACTCAATCATTCTAGCGACGATCCATCTACTTGAACATTGATCATGCTAATGGGAAACCTGTTTTCACCAAGACATCTCCTAAAATGACCATGATACTTCTTGTTTCAAGGATCAAATCCCTCCGTTGTTGGAAAAATATGATAAAGGCATATCAAAAAATTAAACACATTTGCATAAAACATACTGCAGAAAGTAAACATGTGAATACTATACTCTTAAGTAAAACATACATGAAATAACTATTTACAATACACAACAATTCAAAAGTCCAAATATACTTTCATTCATAAAGTGAAAATTACAAACAAGGACACGAAATTCTCTCTCACATATGGACCTCTCAATACAAGTGTTACCCCTCTTATTTATAGAGTTCATGTCATATTCAACATAAATGAAATATAACAAACTTGTAACTAAATCTTATATATATTCCCTACATTCTAGGAAAATAGCTCCACTATTCTAGTAAACTAGTTCCAATATTCTAGGAAAGTATTTTCAAGATCTTCTCTCGTACTAATTAGGCACCAAACTCATTGATGTAGCAATCAATGCATTTATGCTTCTATTGATTCCATGTATATTTATGATGTCAAACCTTGTCTTCTTTCAACCTAAATTTGCACAAACCGTAGATATGAAAACACATATAAAAAACAAAAGATGAAAAGTTTCATTATTAAAATCAATGTATTCACACAAATAGTACCATTATATAGTACATAGAACAGTGCCACCTCATGGAGAGAATTTCTCTAGATCCTAACACCTTGCATGGTTATTAGGCTATGCAATGTTATCCATATCACTTAGTCATCATCTAGGATAAAAGGATAATATCCTAAATCATAATTACAAATAAATGTGATGATTTTAACTATGTGATTGATAATGTAAGCAATAGGCTAATATTGCTCCCCTCAATCACAAGTTTATGCATCTATATAAACTAATCAATTAACATTAATGCTAAAGCTGGTATGTTGGATCTTTCACAAGCCTTCATTTGTGCTTCAATGAAAAATATGCCTTAAAAATCATCAAACATGGATGTTGAATGGTTCATGTGAAATGAACTAGAAGAGAGTTTAAATTTGATGAGATTTTGAATTGCCTTCTAATTACTTAGAAAACAACTAATAAGTGTGCATTAATTGTCAACCCGGGGTTCTTTGAGAACTTGAGATTTATCGTGCAATGTATGTGGAAACCACAATCTCCTCTTACATTGATTTATCTACTTGAAGTTGTAGTTCAATAACCTTATTTACAAACATTGGCATGAACTGTTTACATAGTCTTTACAAGGAACTAGCCCACTAACAACTATTGAAACTAAACTGCAAGGAGAGTGAATCACACAACATGAAATTAAATACTAAAACTAATTCACACTCTGTTGAAATTATTTATACTAAAGCTAATTCACACTGTGCGGGAAAAGTAAATTTTAAAACTACATTCACACTGTGTGGGAAAGTAAATTCAAAAACTAAGTTCACACTGTTCAAAAAAAGTAAATTCTAAAACTAAGTTCACACTATGCTAGAAAGTAAAATCTAAATTAAATCACATTGTACGAAAAAATAAATCCGAAAACTAAATCACACTTGACATAAAGTGAATTTATAGAAATAAAATATAAAAGCTATCCTTTCCAAATACAAGTTACTGCTTATAATCCAAAGAAGTAAATATGGTTATCACAATAAGCTAAGTGACTGTAAAATAAACATTTAAAGCTCTATTTATGCATTGAAATCAAATTTCAAAAATAAACATGACGCATCATAAGAAATGAAAACTAAGTAATAAAGTACAACTACATCCACATAAAATAAATAAAATCATATTGAAAAAAAACTAAGATCTATATTGAATCAATGAAAATATATTTTTACTCCATCATTATTTGGATTAATTCTCTAAGAGTTCTCTCATAGAATTGAGAATGAGATCTTATTTATACATGTGTTCTCCATAACAAATAATAAATTAGGATCCAAAATATTCTCAACAATTTCCTAAAATTTGTATCTCAAAAACTAGTTCCAAGATCTTTGTTAAATACATGCTATTTAGAATACCTTTGAAGTCAAATTCAAATTTAAGGAGAGATGCTATAATAAAATAGTCAAAATTCATCCCAAATGTGTCCTAACAACTTTTGACTTCTTAGTTCCATCATATATTTGATAGAGATATTCAAATCTTTATGGATAAGCCAAATATGCACTCATATGCACCTCCATTTACCAACTTTAATTTAACATCATGGTTTGAGAAATAAGAATAATACAAATAATGGATTTATAAAAATCCATACTCATAATGAATATCTTTCTCCAAAGTGGGTGGTTGAAGGTAAATTTGAATTATTGACTTTTTCGTAGCTTCTGTAGTTTCTGTATCTTCTTGTAGAGTTTTTGCGGCTGTCTGTATAGTTTTTGCAGCTTTCTATATAGTTTCTGTAACTGTCTATATAGGTTCCGTAGATGTTACAAAACTCTCTCAAAGATTTTGTAGTTTCTTCCAACAAATGATTTAATATTCAAAGAAAATAATACACATACACCAATTCCCTCAATGTTAGTAAAAAATCAAATGAAATACTAAGACATGTAATGGAAAAATGACTTGAGCATAAAATCACGCATATGAGAATTAGAAGGGATTAGTGCATGATTGTGGATAAGAAAACTGGATTATGGATAAGGTGAAATATTGATAAAATTATGCTAAATCCAAGGCCTACCATCTTCCCTAAACTGAAAATGTTACATGTCCTCATGCAACCCTGTGTCAACCAAGCTAAATGATGTTCCATTTTATGCATGACTCAAAATGCATCATCAACAAGCCACCACTAATGTGTCTGATCATTAAGAGGTGTGAAATCTGATCCAGAACAATTATCTATGCCAACATAACATTTTCAAGGAAAAAATTCAAGAAACCAGGTTCTACAACTAATGGATTAACAATCGGCATCTTTCAAAAAAATGTGATTTCTCAAAAAATACAAACCAAGTTTTTACCAAACTTTGTAGCGGTGTTAGGAATGCAATTATGGTTCTCCCAACCAAAATTGGAAAACCCACATCATGGTTTTCGAGAAAATAAGAAAATGGTTGTAGGTGACTATGCTTGATTTATCAAAAATCATACATTGGATTATGCTATAACTTTCTAGAGTTTTTCTTCTTACCATAATCCTTATTTCCACCAATTTTCATGGATACTCAGTTCACAGTTTTCGAGAAAATGAGAAAATGGTTGTAGGTGAAATGATCAATTTATCAAAAACCATGCATTGTATTGAGTTGAAACTTGTTGTATTTGTTCTTCTTACCATTGTTCTTGTCTCCTCCAATTTTCATGGATACCCAGTTCACTGTTTGGAAGATATCTGCAAGTCAATTTCTACACTTTTGTAGAAAAAAAACATGGGTAAATGAAAGGAATTGTGAATTAGTCATCATGCAGTTTTATGTTCCCGATAGTTTGATCTCATTCGTCCATTGATTGATCATCTTGTGGAATAAATGACTCAACCACATGAAGACTATTTATGAACCCCATCATCAACTGCAAAACATGCAATCAAATGATATTTTTGAAATAAATTTCAGCAACAAATTACTCATCCATTGAAGCACACTATTGCTACATTAAAAATGACCATTAATACTTGTTGCACCATCCTTTTAATGGTTTTATTCCATTGACTTCCATGTACACACATCTTAATATTCCATTGTCAACACATCGTCCCCCCCACCCCCCAAACTGAAATTTTTTACCTATCCCCAGGTAAAAGAAGCGCAGTTCATAGGGATGGATGAGTATAGAGACCATCCCATATTTATTTCAAAGTAGAATCCATCATAAATATGATATGAAATGAAAACTATGTAATCAACAAGAATTTCCAGTAAAGACCTCCATACAACTAATGAACATATCAACCTTTCAAAAGTTTTCATAAGGAGTTCAAGAAATAATCTAGCATAAATGATTATCATTCTAATGGTCTCAAACCTGGTGATGAAGAGAATGTTGATCCATCCAACACAAGGATAATATTTCAAGTAACAACACGAACTTGGAAATTTTCAATACAAATTCCAATAGAAAAATACATAAACATACAGTTGTTGTCCCAAATTCAATACTTTGTTAACCACTACAAAATTGCTAGCTAAGTTTGTCATATCACCAATTACCTTCAAGATTTCTTCAAAAAAATCACGTGCTTATGTTTGTCCACCTAGGATTCTCCCCAAACTGAAGAGTAAATTGGGCCTTTGGGAAAAGAAAAAATTTGCATGGATAAATATGTGTTATTGATAAAATTCCTGAAACTTATAATCTAGGAACAAGAATATTTTGTTGTAATATAAATTCCCATTCAAGAGAACATGTTCCAACTAAAAGTATTGTTGAACTATGATGGTGAACACTAAAAAAATTATTTTGGTCGTCAAAAAGTTTTGCATTTGCTGAAAAATGTTCTTCTCTAACACAATATTTCACTTGTATTTCTTCAACCAACTCTTAGAATGGGGTATACTTTTGAGAAAGAAATTCCTTCTTGAGCATGTTAGTACTCCTTTGTGACATCATCTTCTTGATAAGAGTCCAACAATAAAATGACCATAAATAACAAGGGGAAACACTTCAAAATATGGCAAGAAACATAACGAACAATGAAAGAACTGAGTAGATCATTGAGGAAGATTTTTTACCAAATGAGCGCTGCCATATTATGATTTAGAGTTTATAAGAGCAAAATTTTTTTTAAACATACTATGGAGCTCATGATCATCCTGCAAATAAATTTTTATGTGCTAATGATCAACAACAATATTGGGTAGATGTTCTATATAAATCTGTATATGTATTGCAACAACATGTAGATGTTCTGCATAAAAAATAGAGGCCAACTACGAGAGATAGAAGAATCAATAAAACCCCAAATTACAGAGATAAATGATCTAGTTCCTTCATTTATTTTTTCAAACCATTATGATCAACAAATAAACATATCTTCCACAACCCATGTCATTGATGTTCTCTTCTACAATCTGGCATAGATATCACAACATCCCCACATTTCCAATGGCCATCATACATATGAAAAAGCCTTACAAAACTTGCATGCAAAATACCTCCTTCAAGCAACCATGATAATCTATATGTATAAATTAATGTGTTGGAAATGTAGTGGATATTTGAATACTCTATTGTGTGTACTACACAACACGTATTTCATAACCCACATATGCATCAAATGATTTTCAAACTACATACCATATGTAATGTGGCCTTAATAGCTCTCGGCTTAATTTGCATTCTTTAAAGATGTGAACCAATTATGCACCCATAAATGAACTCATAACTTTGTTTGGATCATTTTTGTATGACAAAAACTTCTTATGTAGGAATGGCTTCTACAGTATCTTATTCTACTGTAGGTTCTTATAGAGTAGTGCATCCCTTCCTTCCTGTAATGGCCTTGGCTTGTATACGAGTTGCTTCCCTTTTTTTACTATTGGTTCTTGTGTGACGACAATAAGACTTATTTCTTCCAACATTTTATTTGGCTTGTGCATCGGATGTTATTTTCTTCTCACTGTTGGTTCTTGTGTGGCAACAACAAGACTTACTATTGTTGGTTCTTGTGTGACAACAATAGGTATTATGTAGAAACATCCTTTTATGCTTGGGTGTTAGGTGATGTCAGAGTGGACTTAGATAGGGAATTAAAGATGAGATAATGCTTAAATGGAAGGATGAAGGTTTGGGTTGAGAAAGGATGGTAGAGGCTAGGAAAGAATGATGACGAGTAAAGTAAGGATTATGATGGGTAATGGGGTAGTCATGGTAGGTAATGGTGTTTTTATTCCCCCAAACTGAAAGATTTTACTACCCTTAGAATTATAGGAGGAAGTAGGGAAAAAGGCTCAAGTGAATTTCCAAATACAAATCCATAGCATTCAATGAACTTGAATAACAATAAGGAAAAGAAGCATACATGTACCTACCTATGAATATCGTGAAATATACAGGAGCATGTTGAGAATCATGATATTTGATCTGGTCCACAATGATGTAAAAGCTTACAAGAAAGAGCAGTGTGGATCTCATAGCATGATGAATTGCAACTGAGACATGGAGCTGAAAATGATCTTTTAATGGAGTCGCAAATCCTAAAAACTTTATTTAAAGATAATCTTGGATGGAATAGTTTATTTCTACTTTATTTGCAAACCTTGTCCGCTAGCAAGCTAGTTTTCACAATAAAAAAAAATTATTTTCGAGGGATTCCCTCCAACAAGCTGGTTTTCAAGCATCTCAAGGTCCAATGACGCTTGAGACCAGTTTTCACCGTCAAATTTTATTTGGAAAGGGGGTAGGGAGGTGAGAGATCTCAGCATTGTAAGTGAGCCAAGCTAACTTTATTGTGTGGGTTAGGGATGGATGGAGCAGAAAGTCATGGAAGGAATGGAATGGTAGAGGTTGAAGTTAATTTGATGACAATTGTGACATTAATGATGTGCATGAGAATAAATTATTAACCACATAATGAAATTAAATCTTTATTAACTTCAATAGGCATCCATATCAAAATGGGAAGAAGGAAATGCATAAGCATACCATGGCACTAATGAATGAACATGATGAATCTTAGTTTTTCCAAAAGGATTTTGTAGAAATTAGGAATGTGGAAATGGGAATATGGGAATGGAACTTGAACTCTGGAACATTGGTAATCATATTATTCATAACAATTCTGCATATGTCTCATTCTGGATCCATCTGCAATCTTTGATAAAAGGTCTTCTTGTTGTTGTCTCCGGTGAGACACTACGGGATTAGGATTCTAGGAACATGAGGTTAAAAAGTAGCACATATCATGATAATGAATCTTCATTATTGGATGTATGGAGGGAATTCCCATTGGCATTAAATTTTTTCTTCACAAATCACTCATGCATAGATTAACATTCTTTGATCTTCCAAGGATCTGCAAAAAACAATGGCACTTACCTGCAATAAAACATGAGCTCATGGAAGAAGAGATGATATAAATCTCTCTTAATCCCAAACATACTCAATATAAATACACCAAATTCTTATAAAACAAATCCAAGGAATATAAAACAAACAAAATTCACTTTTTACGTGTTGAGAGCGGTGGCTAGCCTAGACTGTCCAATAGTATTTTGTTAATAACTTCTTCATTTTAGGGTCGATTTGAGTGATTCAAAATAAAAAAGAAAGTGGATCCATAGGGATACCTCCATTAGAAACGGGTTTTGAAAATGCATTAATATGGTATTCCAAATCTGTTAAGAACATCCTACAAGACAGACTGGTTTGTAATTTCCATCCTAGACCAACAATCATTAATTTGAGCGTATTTTTTTTATTTGATGACTGATTGACTTGATTAAAATTGGATATTAAATTAGGTTCCCATATGTACCTCCAATAGAAACATATTTTAATTATAATGAGAATTGATGGGTCAATTATGTTAATGAACATCCTAGGATACATAGTTCTGGGAGTGTTGATTTAGGATAAGCAGTTAGTATTTTGGGCATAAATTTCTCGTATGTTATCGTAATTGAGTGATTAAAATTGAATTGTAAACTATATTCATAGGATAATATTCACTAGAAATATGTTTAAAAAAATCATCCATTTAGGCACCCAAAAAGTGAATGTTCAAGATCTCTTCTTAAGCTTCCTACCCTACACCCAGTCAGTATTTTGACCATATCTTTTTTGTTTGATACCAAAATTGAAAAATTAAAATTGGATTAGAAACTATATTACAATGGATAATTTGTATAGAAACATGTTTTAAAAATGTGTCCATATGGTCTCTCAAAACATGACTGTCTCGACTGTGTTTTCAGTATGTCTAACATGCCAAAATGCCCCAATAGCAAGTTTCTCAATTAATGATGATCTAGATAGGAGTGAATGTTCATAGGGGTATGATTTCAATGTAATACATACAAATAAAAAAAACAATCCAAACCCTAATTTGACGTACACATACGTTTTTGAAGGTTCCATAGTTGAGCTACGGATGCTCAAAAAAATTAAAATTTTTGCAAGATATGAATAAATGATTATAGTCGAACTTCAAGAATTGTATTTTAATTCCAAAGGATGTATTTTTATGACTCAAATGACATATTAAATACCCTTTTGAAACTTTTAAGTCTTTTTTACTCCTTCTTCAATGGCTTCCCCTTGAATTCCCTTGAATATAATCTTTATTCACTAATTCTTTTTCCTCTTTCCAAGTTATTTGCAAAAGGCAGTTAGTAATATGGGTGGATCTTACTGCACCACATAATCATCATCTTGGATATTTATTTTTTTTCATGAAAATAGAAGGCATGGACAAATCCACTGTTATTGCATAAATTATTAACATGATTTAGATTTTTAGACACTTGTGACAGATTATTATTCTGTAGCAATGCTATATTGAAATCGTCTTTGCATATTACTTGTCTCTATGCCTCCACCCTTCAACAAAAAAATATATGCAGGCATAAATGAAAAAAAAACAAACGATTATCAAAACCAAAGGAAGCTCACTACCAAAAGAAAATTTACTCAACAAAAGAAGAAAAATTCTCACATAGAAATGACTATGTCAACCAAGTAAAGGGTTATAGTGGTTGTGGTAACTCCCTGACAACGATGCCAAAATGACATGCTTTTTAATTTCCTTCTAATTACTTAGAAAACACCTAAGAATTGTACATTGATTGTCAACTCGAGGTTCGCTGAGAACTTGCGAGTTACCGTGCAATGTATGTGCAAACCACAATCTCATCTTACATTGGTCTATATACTTGAAGTTGTAGTTCAATAACCTTATTTACAAACATTGGAATTAATAGTGTACACAGTCTTGGCAAGAAACTAGCCGACTAACAACTATTGAAGCTAAATTGCAAGCAGAGTAAATCACATGACAAGAAAGTAAATGCTAAAACTCATTCACACTCTACTGAAAAGTAAATACCAAAGCTAACTCACACTATGTGGGAAAAGTAAATTCGAAAACTACATTCACACTATGTGAGAAAGTAAATTCTAAAACTAAGCTCACACTGTCCAAAAAAGTAAAATCTAAAACTAAGTTCACACTATGTGGGAAAGTAAATTTTAAATTAAATCACACTATGCGGAAAATAAAATTCTAAAACTAAATCACACTTGACAAAAAGAAAAATTACATAAATAAAATCTAAAAGCTATCATTTCCAATTACAAGTTACTGCTTATAATCCAAATAAGTGAATATGGTCATCACATCAAGCTCAGTTATTGTAAAATACACATTTAAATCTCTATCTATGCATTGAAATGAAATTGCAGAAAATAAACATGACACATCATAACAAATGGATACTATGTAATAAAGTACAACTACATCGACATCAAATAAATAAAATCATATTGCAAAAGAAACTAAGATCTATATTGAATCAATGAAAATATAGTTTTATTCCATCATTATTTGGACTAATGATCTAAGATTTCTCTCATAGAATGGAGAATGGGCTCTTATTTATACATGTGTTCTCAATAACAAATAATAAATGAGGATCCAAAATATCATGTTATCACTCCAGGAAACTCCTCTAGGTTGCAGCTCGAGGATGCCTGGTAACTTAAATGTTTTTATGGTTTTTTCTAACTGGATCAAGTCAGGTGACCTACAGGACCTCATACTCTCAAGACATGCATGAAAATCAATAAAGGATAAGGCATCTAACTACCACTGTTCAGAGGTTTGATAATATGATGCAGAGACGGAGAACTTATCATGCTAGCAGATTCATACATAAAATAGTTATATGTAAATGGCTAATCATAACAAGGAAAGTACTTGTAATTCAAATCATCAATATGCAGATAGGATGACAACTATCAGACATCAAATAACATGAATAAACCTGAACAACAAATTCAAGCATAAGCACAAAATAGACAAGAAATGGAAGCTAAACATATGATAGCAAAAGAGCTTATATTAGGTCATGAGCAATATAGAAGCTTGATAATAGTAATGGTCTACAGGTCCCCGAAGGCGAACCCTTTCTATAACATAAGTCTTAGGCTTTATAGCTTTTACAAAAATACTCGGATCCTGAAAAATTGGATCTGTTTTACTAAAAATAGATAAAATTAATGTTTTTGCAAAATTAGGTTAGCAACCCTAATTTAACTACTAGTTTAACTAACTCTAACACTTGTTCACTCTTTGAACCTTTTGATGGCTATGGTGGGTACTGGAGGAAAGTTGTAACTGGTCTTCTGATGGATGAGCCACTGTTGGTTAAAATAGGTAGGGTTTTGTGACCCTCTCCTCTTTGATGTATCCCCAAAATTGGAACAGACATCCTTTGATGGTGCACTTCAGCAACTTTCAAATTTTACACTTCATCCCTGAGCTAGGTATATTTACCAAAATGGGTATTTTATGCAAAACTTGCTTTCTATGCCTCTTTCAACTTTCGGTGGTTAAGGAGTCAAAATTTCAGGTCTGTTAGCTTCCAAAAGCGTTGCTTTCGGTGGCTAATGGACTGCTTCAACATCTGCCTAAGCCACTGAAATCCCTGTTCTTACAAACATTTTAGGCACCCTCCCAAATTACAGTTTTCAGTTTTTTTGCTTACCTTCTGACCTTTCTTTAGCTTGCTCAACGTTTGGAGGATCAACAATAGCCTAGATTGATTCTGGATTTTGAAGGCTTGCCGCTGCTTCAGCTAGTGTTTCTAGTGAAAAATGAGTGCTAGGGTTTGGTCTGGAATTCTTCACTTGTAGCCTCAGAAGCCTGATCATCCTGTACAACCTGGTGTTGTCCTTCATGTATCTTAGGTTTCTTCTTTTCAGCAAGATATACATTCCTCTCAACTCCAAGAAAGAATTATGCAACTCCTTATTCCTCTTGGTCAACATTGCATTATTCCTTTTTATCTCTCTTTCTAAAACTAGCTCATACACTTGTCTCAGCAATTGGTTTACTTTCTGTGCCCTGGGCTTGCTAGAGAATATTTTTCCATTGGTTCATCCTGATCTTTTGGTGTGGGTGATGGAATTTCTTCATTTTTTGCTACCACCTGCTATGCTAGGTCAACACCTTCCTCCGTTTCTTCTTCTGAATCTGAGTAGGGCAGGTTCAGAATGTTTCCATTCTGTCCTGTGATTTCCTTACCCTTTTCACTGAAGTCTAGGTTTCTATTAGCTTGCTTGGTTTTGGAAGGGGAAGAATGCTAATCTACTGTTGTCGGTGAAATAGCCCTTCTTTTCCTCTTTCCACTCCTCGGGGTGGGGATTTATATAAAGGATACTTTCCCTTCTCTTCTGGTTGTAGGCTTGTTTCAAAACCATTCCAAAACAAGAAATGTGTCCATGCCATATTTCTCCTCTTCAGCAATTCTTGGATAAGGAATTGTATAAGGCCATGGTGAAACAATCTTCTAGCAATCTTAGTTGGATGAGCCTTCATCTAATGTGCCATTTTGCCAGGCTCCTGTGTAAGTAGAAAGGTAAATTCAGAGGGCTATTTCCTGTGAAATGGTTCATTAGTTTGAAATGATATATCATGGCCCTGTTGTATCTACCTTCACAAGTTATATATACCACAATGACTTTTAGTAATTGCTGCCACCTCTCTTCTAGCCAGGTGGATGGAACACTTTTCTTCCACACCATTTCTTTGTGTTCGGGCTTCAAATAGGATATGCACTCCACATCTTTAGTAATGGTGGTTTTAAACCACTTCTCCCTATTTCTTGGGAGTTCAGTCACCTTTTCATCCACCATGAATTTCTCCTTACCTATCAGTGCCTTGGAGCCATCGAAAGAGAGGGAAAATGCTTCAGCCACTTGCTGGTGTGAACCTTGAATTTTCTCACAAAATTTGTAGCAGCCTGCATCTTTGAAGAACTGGCAGACTTCTAGATGTGATTCCAGATAACTGATGTCTCCTAGTTCTTTCCTAAGAGCAGGCCCTCCTTTCTTCATTTTCTAAATTGTGCTCCTGAGTGCTTGCAAAAATTGAATTCAAATTCTGTGGAAGAGGTTAGCAGGTTAATTTTTAGAGGTCCTTGACTATTAAGGATGCATGTAATCAAAGGTGGAGTGTACTTGGTGGTAGGGCACTAATCCTGAGGGTTTTAACTACTTAGTAAGTGCTTTAGTGAGAGGACGATGGATTTTGGTGATATCTTTGAGACAACTTACCCAATAATCTTTTTTTAATTTGAACTTGGTATTCAGTGGAGATTGACTGCAGTTTGTGGGACAGATGGAGGGTAGATTAGGGTTATGATTCCCATCGGTCAGGTCAAATCAAACAAAGACCTCTTCAATCATCAACTTACACCTTACTGCATTTTCCCCATCCTTTCGGTGGTTTACTTGCCAAATCATGACTTGTTTTGTGCTGACGAATTTGGTTTGATTGACAAGTAACCATTTCTTTTTTTCATCCTTTTTGGTGGTTAAGAGCATCTAGGGTTTTTCCTGCTAGCCATCGAAAGCTGATTTTTTGGTGGCTAATGAATTGTCGACACATTCACCCAAGCCACTGAAAAATGCCCTTTCCAAAAACGTATTTGATTGGCTTTCGGTGGTTAATGCCCTCCTGCAATCACTCACTAAGATGCCGAAACCAATGCTTTTTGGGTGGCTAATGAGCGCCTGAAAATATCCCCCAAGCCACTGAAAGTCTTTTTCCCATATTTTTAACGAATAACATAATGAGCCAGCTTTCGGTGGATAATCATGGTCCTGCGTTAAACTGTTATCTGTTGAANCACCCAAGCCACTGAAAGTCTTTTTCCCATATTTTTAACGAATAACATAATGAGCCAGCTTTCGGTGGATAATCATGGTCCTGCGTTAAACTGTTATCTGTTGAAACCAAAGCTTTTCGGTGGCTAATGAGCTATTGGAAAGCTCGCCTAAGCCACCGAAAGCTAAAACTTTTAATTTTATCACATTACAGAACATCAGAGCTCCTCATTTTGTTAGCCACCCTAAAATCCTTCAAAATATGACTTGAAATCTTCCTCCTATCAAAAAATAAATCGTCTGAGTGAACTTATTGAAAACTAAATTTATTTTGGGAGATAATATATGGCTCCTACTTGGGGATGGGAACCTTTCTATGAGGTCCCAACCACCTCCTCCCCTTCCAATTAGTTTATGGTACTGAGGCCATTTTTCCCATTCAGCTAATTTTGCCAGTAGCAAAATTTTTCTAGGAGGAGCGAGATGAACCGAATGATATGGTGAGGAGGATGATGGATTTGGTGGAGTTGCAGCAAGTCAGGGAACAAATGATAGAAAAGTCAGAATCTCATCAACAGAAGATGAAGATCATGTTTGACAAAAGGGCAAAGGTGGACAACTTTCAGGTTGGAGATTGGGTCCTAAAATGGGATACTGTCAGACAAGACAAGGGAAAACATGGAAAGTTTGAATCTCTGTGGATTGGCCCTTTTGTGATAGCTCAGATGTAGCAGAACAACACCTTCAAGTTGAAAAATCTGGAAGGGGAGGAGGTGTTTAATGAATCCCACCATATAGATATTTCCAATACAGTAGTTCATTAATTACACAAAATTTAACAGATTTCAGTTTAAGAGCCCGTGCTTGATTTGGAGTGAGACCCAGAGGAACTTCTAATTTTTGCAGGAAATGAATAATACCTGAGTACCACTCACATGAGGACAAGTTGTTAGCTACTTGTTGAATGCCATTATGATCCTGCACTACTTCTGTTGCTACTTCAGTTTGCAAATTTGTTGAATTTGCACAAGTGAAATTCATCCCCAAAAGTTCATAGTTTTCTTCAGCCATGAGTTTGGACATACCTTAGCCTTTCACTAACTTGGTGGGATTTACTTCTATGTCAAACTAGATAAGCTTGGAAATCCATTTAGCTCTCTTTCCATCAATGTCAACCTGAGTCAACACATCCTTTACAGCAGTTGAAGGGACATAGGAAAGGACTTTCGCATGTAGAATGTAAATACTGAAAGTTTTCAATGACTTGATGAGAGCATAAGCCTTCTTCTCAATGGGATCATAATTTAGTTCAGCATCCCTCAATGTCTTGCTGAAAAATGCAATTGGGTGATCAAGACCTTCATCATCTTTTTGTAATAGTACAACTGCCACTGTGTCATAGGATGCAAAGGAGAAAATGTAGAAACCCTTGGTATAGTCTGGACTAATCAAAGTGGGAGCTTCCATGATATCCTTCTTGATGTCTTCAAAAGAGATTCTTGCTAGGTTAGTCCATTTGATTTCTGCATCCTTTTTCAACATAGATGTTATGTGCTTTACCAACTCAGAAAAGTTAGGGATGAACCTCCTCACAAAATTTATCCTACCCAGAAATGACTGAATATCCCTTTTTGACCTAGGTATGGACAACTTTTGGATTGCTTGAACCCTAACAGGATCAATCTTCACACCTTCAGCTGAGTCTATGTGACCTAGGAGTTTCCCCTCACTGAGTGCAAATTGGGACTTCTTAGGGTTCAATGATATCCCAAATTTCCTACATTTCAGAAATACCCTCCTCAAATGCTGCAAATGTTATTCATGGTTGTGAGAGTAAACAGTGAGGTCATCCAGGTATATAAGCACAAATTTGTCTTTCAATCCTACAAAAGCTAGGTCCATGGCTCTCTGAAAAGTGGCCCCATCATTCATCATCCCAAATGGCATTTTGGCATACATGAAAGTGCCCTAGGGAGTGGTAAACGCAGTCTTTTCTTGGTCATCAAGGTGCACAACAACTTGGTTGTATCTAGAGAAACCATCTAGGAATGACATGACACTAGCCCCCGAGACTCTTTGCAACAGGTGTTCCATCTTGGGTAGTGGATAGTTGTCTTTTTTGGAGCACTTGTTCAGATTTTAGAAATCCACACATAACCTAATCTCCCCGTTCTTCTTCCTTACCATCACTTAAGTTTTCAATCCATTTGGAATACTTGAGGGGAATTATGATTTTGGCTTTGAGGAGCTTATGGATTTGTTTTTCAATTATAGGTAGTAGGAGAGGACTGATGGATCTTAGCTTCTGTTTGAAAGGGATGGTGTCCTTCTCCAAGGGAATACCGTGTTGGATGATATTGGTGTCATAGGTTTTCAAGTCACTGTACTCCCAGGCAAAGATATCAGAAAAATATTTTATCAGGGCACAAAATTTGGACCTCTGATCAACAGTCAACTCAGTGGACAGATTTATAGGTTTTGGATGAATTTGGCTACCTATGTTTTGCTCTTGGATAGCAGGGTCTTCCTCCTTTTTGGCAGGCTTGAGAGGGATATCATTATGATCAAATAGCTCTTCCAAGGGTACCAAACCCCGAGGTATATAATTGCTGGGCAACTGAACAATATTCTGAACAGATACTTTATCTTTCAACTTGAGCTGCTGGGATTCTTCCATGTTTAGGTTTTCTTGATATATATGCATATCATAGAATTGGTCTACTACCTGGAGGAATTTACTAAGCTCATCATCATTCTCAAACACCTTCCAAAATTTCACATTATCTGGTAGGGAAGGTCTGTACTTGACTTGAATATCATAACTGAACCTAGGAGGTAAAGGGGGGAAAAAGAGACTTGCAGAGACAGCAAGGGGATTAGCCAGGTGATTCATATCCCTAGGGATATATGACAGTTCAAAAAACATGAAGGGGTCTCTGATTTTCCATACCCCATCCATGTAAGCCTTCAGTATGACATTCTTTGCTTGAAATGTGTTGTTGACCTGTTGTATAATAAGGTCTGCATCTCCAAATATTTTCATGCACATGATCCCCATTTCCTTGGTAGCTTTCACTCCTAACAGCAATGCTTCATATTCTGCTATATTTTTAGTGGTTTTAAAATCAATCTTATAAGACAGATGAATAGTCTCTTTTGATGGAGAGATCAACACTACACCTGCACCTGCTGAGGCTTGAGTATTAGCCCCATCAAAATACATGCTCCAAACTGATGTGGTCACTTCTTCAGGCTGCTGACAGATGGGATTTGTAAGCTGGACTGGTATTTGCTGGGAATCATCTATCTGCAGAATGCATGACCCAAAATTTGTGTCTACTGCATAGATGGGGTGGTTCACAGAATTCTTTTCATTGCTTATGATGTAGGCAAGTTGATTCTCTCTGTAAAGCCTCTTGGTAGCCCCCCCAAACATTACGATTGTCGTGTATGTAAGGTCCATCTGAAGGGTGCCACCTAGCCTTTTACTCCATGATCAAGACAGTAAGAGACCAAATTTAGGAGGGATGTCAGCCACTACAATGTCCATCACTATGCTTTTTGAGGGTAGCTGAGATAGGTTTACAACGAGGTATTTAATGAGGCCCAAGAACTTGACCTTCCTGGAGTCAAAGGAGAATAGATCATGGTAGGGTTTTGTAATGCTGAGGCCAAGCTCATCCATCACAACTTTTGGCATTAGGTTATGGGAAGCTACTCAATCCAGCAAATAGTTATGAAGGACTTTATCATGGATATTCAAAGATATGTAGAAAGTTGGGAAAGACTCATCCAGCTTGTCAATCATAGGGCCTAGTGTTACAATGGGGTTATCATCTTGCATATTGACAAAGTTAGTGTCTATCTGTATCTTCGGTTGAAGGGATTTCAGTATTGATGATTTGAATGAATCATTCTTCATTATATCTATTAATGGGAAAGGGATCTTCAATTTCCGAATCTCTGACTCAAGATTGAAAGAATAATGCAATTTATCAGAAACCCTTACCTCTGGTGACGAAGCTTTGAGTTGAACAGCATCAGGGGTTGATGAATGTACTGGCCTTTGCTGTTGTTTGGGAATGACATCCATCTTCTTTGGTGGAACAATAACAATTTTAGCTAGAGCAGCAGGCTGCTTTGCAGGAACAACATTCTTCTTAGGTGGGGGGGATCAGCCTGGACCTAAGATTATAACCTCCTTGATCATCTTCTTGATATACTGCTTTGTCACTTATCTACTCATTCATTAAGGCTTCCTCATATTCTGCCTGTGTCAAAAAAGAGTAGTCAACTTCATCCTCCATGCAGTTGATGTTGTCTTCGTCCTCTCCTTCTTCCTGAATGAACTATGGTTCTTCTTCTAGTACATCATTTTGAAAGGGAGATCTGATTCTCTGGTCTTTAGCCTGATTCCTCTCCCTTCAAAGGATTTGGACTAGGGGGTTGTCTCTTCTGTAAGGGACAAAGTTAGGGTTTCTGGGAACAAAATCACTTCGCCCCTTACCCCTCACAGGTATCTGCCCTCTGTCTTTTAGTTTTGACATATCAGCAGTCAAATTATCCAACAATTTGGCCATTTTGTCAATTTTGTTATCTGATGAAGAAGCCCCAAGAGGTTCTGTGGGATGTTGCTTCCTATCTATCTTTCCTTTGACCTTCTGAGATGCTACAATGTTAGATTCTACCTCTAAGGTAGCATCCTGCATGAGTGATAGGGAGGTAGATCTCCTCTCTCTGAGAAGCAGGAAGAAATCAGAGTCAAAGGCATTTGCATAAGTGATCTTAGCCGAGGTATCAGTTGGCTTGATCTCAGCAGGAATCTTGATGAACATCTTGTTAAAACTTTTGGTGAAGTTGGAAACAGACTCCCCATTCTCCATTTTCAAGTTGCTAAACTCGGTGATATAATAGAGGTGGTCTCTCCTCTCTCCCCAATTATTTAGAAAAATGCCATCTAGGGCTTCAATGCTTGCTACTGATCCAGCAGGCAATTCTTTGAACCATTTCTTATCCTGACCATTTAGGCTTTGCACAAAAACCCTAGTCCACACATATTATTGTTCTATATTTATGTTCTCAGCATAACTGTAGAATGCTTCTAGGTGTTCTTCAGCTGTGAAATATCCCTCTCCAGTAAATTTAGGCGTGTATTTGAGATAGTCTCTAGTAGGCATGGCGGAGAGGGGGTTAGGTAAATTTAGAGGGGCATACCTAGCTACCAGGATCTTTTCCATTTTGGTCAAAGGGGAAGCCATGTTGGAAATGGGTATGGAAAGGGTGGAAGAAGATACTGCTGGTGTGAGTGGTAGCTGAAAGAGTGTTGGTGGTAAATTTATCCCAGTGGAGTCACCAAGGATTGGATCTTCAAAAGCAGCAGCGGTTGAAGATACCCAAACCCTAAAATTTTTTGATGTATTTATAAATTCCTGAGAATCAAATGTTTCAGCAGAAGAAAAAATAGCAGGAATATCTCTTGAAATACCTGATGTAGCTTCCTTTACAGTACTGGAGGTCTGTCTTAGTGAAGCCCTAGCTCTTCTTAGAATCTCTTCTGGATCTCAAACAGGTGTTGTTGGTGGCCCTTGAGGGTTTGATCTCGTACTTGGTCTTATTGAAGCCACCTTATTCCAATGGAGTTTCCATATAGACGATTACAACTAGAATAGTGTCCAAACTTTCTCTATCATCAAAGCAGGATCTATGTCATCTCCTAGGGAAGCTGAGCTTCAGTCTCCTCTCCCTGGCAACAGCGCCAATTTGTTATCACTCCAGGAAACTCCTCTAAATTGTAGCTCAAGGATGCCTGGTAACTTAAGTTTTTTTATGGTTTTTCCTAACTGGATCAAGTCAGGTGACATATAGGACCTCACATTCTCAAGACATGCATGAAACTCAATCAAGGGTAAGGCTTCTAACTACCACTGTTCAGAGGTTTGATAATATGGTGTAGAGATGGAGTACTTATCATGCTGGAAGATTCATACATAAAATAGTTATATATAAATGGCTAATCATAATAAGGAAAGTACTTGTAATTCAAATCATCAATATGCAGATAGGATGACAGCTATCAGACATCAAATAACATGAATAAACCTGAACAACACATTCAAGCATAAGCATAGAATAGACAAGAAATGGAAGCTGAACATATGATAGCAAAAGAGCTTATATTAGGTCATGAGCAATATGAGAAGCTTGATAATAGTAATGGTCTACAAGTCCCTAAAGTCAAACCCTTTCTATAAAATAAGTCTTAGGCTTTATAGCCTTTACAAAAATACTCAGATCCTGAAAAATTGGATCTGTTTTACTAAAAATAGATAAAATTAATGTTTTTACAAAATTAGGTCAGAAACCCTAATTTAACTACTAGTTTAACTAACTCTAACACTTGTTCACTGTTTGAACCTTTTGATGACTGTAGTGGGTACTGGAGGAAAGATGTAGCTGGTCTTCTGATGGATGACCCACTGTTGGTTAAAATAGGTAGGGTTTTGTGACCCTCTCCTCTTTGATGTATCCCCAAAACTGGAACAGACATTCTTTGATGGTGCACTTCAGCAACTTTCAGCTTCTACACTTCATCCCTGAGCTCGGTATATTTACCAAAACTGGTCTTTTATGCAAAAATTGCTTTCTGCGTCTCTTTTTGCTTTTGGTGGTTAAGGAGTCAAAATTTTGGGTCTGTTAGCTGCCAAAAGCGCTACTTTCGGTGGCTAATGAACCGCTTTAGCGTTCACCTAAGCCACCGAAAGCCCTGTTCTTGTAAAAATTTTAGGCACCCTCCCAAATTGCATTTTTTAGTTTTGTTGCTTACCTTCCAACCTTTCTTCAGCTTGCTCAACGTTTGGAGGATCAGCAGTAGCCTGGATTGATTCTGGATTTTGAAGGCTTAGCGCTGCTTCAGTTAAGGTTTCTAGTGAAAAATGAATGCTAGGATTTGGTCTGGAATTCTTCACCCGTAGCCTCAGAAGCCTGATCATCCTGTACAACCTGGTGTTGTCCTTCATGTATCTTAGGTTTCTTCTTTTCAGCAAGATATACATTCCTCTCATCTCCATGAAAGAATTGTGTAACTCCTTATTCCTCTTGGTTAAGATGGCATTATTCCTTTTTATCTCTCTTTCTAAAACTTCCAACTCATACACTTGTCTTAGCAATTGGTTTACTTTCTGTTCCCTGGGCTTGCTAGAGGAAGCTTTTTCCACTGGTTCATCCTGATCTTTTGGTGTGGGTGATGGAAGTTCTTCATTTTCTGCTACAAACTGCTCTGCTAGGTCATCACCTTCCTCCCTTTCTTCTTCTGAATCTGAGTAGGGCAGGTTTAGAATGTTTCCACTCTGTGCTGTGATTTCCTTACTCTTTTCACTGAAGTCTAGGTTTCTATTAGCCTGCTTGGTTTTGGAAGGGGAATAAGGCTGATCTATTGTTGTTGGTGAAATAGCCCTTGTTTTCCTCTTTCCACTGCTCGGGGTGGTGGATTTCTTCGAAGGATACTTTCCCTTCTCTTCTGGTTGTAGGCATGTTTCAAAACCATTCCAAAACAAGAAATGTTTCCATGCCATATTTCTCCTCTTCAGCAATTCTTGGATAAGGAATTGTATAAGGCCATGGTGAGACAATCTTCCAACAATCTTAGTTGGATGAGCCTTCATCTGATGTGCCATTTTTTCCAAGATCCTGTGTAAGTAGAAAGGCGAATTCAGAGGGCTCTTTCCTATGAAATGGTTCATTAGTTTGAAATGATATATCATGGCCCTGTTGTATCTACCTTCACAAGTTATATATACCACAATGGCTTTCAGTAATTGTTTCCACCTCTCTTCTAGCCAAGTGGATGGAACACTTTTCTTCCACACCACCTCTCTATGTTCGGGATTCAAATGGGATCTGAACTCCACATCTTTACTAATGGTGGCTTTAAACCACTTCTCCCCAGTTCTTGGGAGTTCAGTCACCTCTGCAATTAGGGTTTCATCCACCATGAGTTCCTCCTTACCTATCAGAGCCTTGGAGCCATCGAAAGAGAGGGCAAATGCTTCAGCCACCTGCTAGTGTGAACCTTGATTTTCTCACAAAATTTGTAGTAGCCTGCATCTTTAAAGAACTGGAAGACTTCTAGATGTGATTCTAGGTAGCTGATGTCTCCTAGTTCTTGCCAAAGAGCAGGCCCTCCTTTCTTCATTTTCTGAATTGTGCTCTAGAGTGCCTGCAAAAATTGAATTCAAATTCTATGGAAGACGTTAGCAGGATGATTTTCAGAGGTCCTTGAGTATTAAGGATTCATGTAATCGAAGGTGGAGTGTACTTGGAGATGGGGCACTGATTCTGAGGGTTTTAACTACTTGGTAAGTGCTTGAGTGAGATGACGATGGATTTTGGTGATATCTTCGAGATAGCTTGCCCAGTAATCATTTTTTAATTCGAATTTGGTATTTAGTGGAGATTGACTGCAGTTCATGGCACAAATGGAGGGTAGATTAGGGTTATGATTCCCATCGGTCAGGTCAAATCAAACAAAGACCTATTCAATCATCAACTTATGCCTTACTGCATTTTCCCCATTCTTTCGGTGGTTTACTTGCCAAATCATGACCCATTTTGTGCTGACGAGTTCGATTTGATTGACAGGTAACCATTTCTTCTTTCATCCTTTTCGGTGGTTAAGAGCATCTAGGGTTTTTCTTGCTAGCCACTGAAAGCTGAGTTTTTGGTGGCTAATGAACTGTCGACATGTTCTCCCAAGCCACCAAAAGAGGCCCTTTCCAAAAATGTATTTCACTGGCTTTCGGTGGTTAATGCCCTCCTGCAATCGCTCGCTAAGCTATCGAAACCAACGCTTTTTGGTGGCTAATGAGCGCTTGAAAATCTTGCCTAAGCCACCAAAAATCCTTTTCCTAGTTTTTTAACGAATAATGTAATGAGCCAACTTTCGGTGGATAATCATGGTCCTGCATTAAACTATTAGCTACTGAAACCAAAGCTTTTTGGTGGCTAATGAGCTGTTGGAAAGCTTTCCTAAGCCACCAAAAGCTAAAACTTTTAATTTTATCACATAACAGAACATCAGAGCTCCTCATTTTGTTAGTCACCCTAAAGTCCTTCAACTTATGACTTGAAATCTTCATCCTATCAAAAAATAAATCGTCTGAGTGAACTTATTGAAAACTAAATTTATTTTGGGAGATAACATATCCTAAACAATTTTCTAAAATTTGGATTTCAAAAATTAGTTCCAAGATCTTTCTTAACTACATGCTATTTAGAATACCTTTGAAGTCAAATTCGAATTTAGGGAGAGAGGCTATAATAAAATAGTCAAAAATCATCGCAAATGTATCCTAACAACTTTTGACTTCTTAGGTCCATCATATATTTTATAGAGATCTTCAAATCTTTGTGGATAAGCCAAACATGCACTCATATCCACCTCCATTTACCAGCTTTAATTTAACATCATGAATTTAGACATAAGAATAATAGAAATAATGGATTTATAAAAATCCATAACTCCTAATGAATATCTTTCTCCAAAGTCAGTGGTTGAAGGTAAATTTGAATCATTGACTTTTTGTAGCTTCCTGTAGAGTTTATGTAGCTGTTTGTATAGTTTTAGCAACTGACTGTATTGTTTCCACAACTGGTTGTAGAGGTTCTGCAACTGTTAAAAAACTCTCTCAAAGATTTTGTAGCTACTTCCAACAGATGATTTCGAATAAAATACATAGTACAATAATCCCCTCAATGTTAGTAAAAAATCAAATGAAATATTGAGATATGTAATGGAAAAATAACTTCAGCATAAAATCACACAGATGAGCATTAGAAGGAATTAGTGAATTATTGTCGATAAGAAAATTGAATTATGGATAAGGTGAAATGATGATAAAATATTCTAAATCCAAGCCCCCTCAAAATTCTAGAGTGAACAACTCCCATGTCTGAACATTCCGTGTTTGCTTGGCAATTTCATCTTTTGCCAAGTGATTTAGCTAGAAGAGGTTGGTGTTAGTTTTTCATCAAATAAGCTAGCATTATGATCTTAGGATCTTTTCACTAAGAGAATAACAAGCACAGCAACAAAACATAAGCACATCACAAGAGACAAGAGACACAAAGAGTTTTCCTCGGGGAAACCATAAAGGAGAAAACCTCGCAACTTCCTTAGAGATAGAATCAACACAAGATGTAAGACCCCAAAACAGTAAGATGCACTCCCAACAGTAGTAGTCTTCTTCTTCTCTCTAGTCCCAGTATTTCCTTCCTCACTAATGCGCCACACTTGAGTGAGAGTGAATGATGTGTGTAATAAATAGAGAGTCTCACTCTCTATTTATATTCTTTCGTTCACTTGAAGTGCACTTAATCACGTAGGCTCAACTTAACAATTACTTACCCCAGCCTACACCTTAATTAATGTATAATAACTCAAGCGCCCTGAAACTATGGGGACTTACACAATGACTTGACAAGACTTGTTTACATTATTAATCCTCCCGATCGAAACATCGGGGCATGAAAACATGACTCAAATACATACTAGAAACATCCTGGAATAAACATCGGGTTACAATACATAAGATACATAGAAGAATACATTCTGAAGTTACATATACATCAACACTCCCTCTTAACTAGGAAGGTATTCTTTCGACACGATTTTCAGCACTTGGTCTTCTTCTCTGTATCAACTAGATCATCTTCGTCTTCAAGTCATCTTCGTCTTCAAGTCATCTTCATCTTCAAGTCATCTGGATCTGGATCATCTCTCGATCTGGATCGTCATAGAACTGGATCTGGATCATCACTCGATCTGGATCATCATAGAATATCATCACTGGATCTGGATCATCATCACTGGACTAGATCTGGATCATCATCACTGGACTAGATATGGATCATCACTCGATCTGGATCTAGATCTGGATCATCTCTCAATATGGATCATCACTACTGGATCTAGATCATCACTTGATCTGGATCTCTCAGAGTCATCATAACTGGATCTGGATCATAGCTCGATCTAGATCATATTTGGTCATCATCATGTGTGTACTATCTCATCATAGGAAGTTCTACAGAGGAAACCCTTTTTCATGCTGGTTGTAGGCCTAGCCACCAGGTAGGTCTTCGCCCAGCACTTACATCTGACCTGCTCATCAAAAAGGCACACCCAGCACTCATATCTGATCATGTAGTAAACTACAATCACATCAGAAAGGATTAGCACTCACATTCACCAGCATGGTAGGCACATCAACTACCCTCTGTGAAATGGCTCTGCACTTATATCTGACCTACTCGTCAGAAAGGCACAATTCCATCCAGGCGGGAACACATCCTGCTCACAATGATGAAAGGTTTCCACTCTTTCACCCAGGATGGAATCGCATCCGGCTCACAATGATGGAAGACTTCTATCCAGGCGGGAACACATCCTACTCACAGTGATGAAAGGTTTCCACACTTTCACCCAGGTTGGAATTGCATCTTGCTCACAATGATAGAATATTTCTGCACTTACATCTGACCTACTCGTCAGAAAGGCATGCACTCACATCTGACCTGTTAGGAACTGAATCCTACACCCTCGTCAGAATGGCCCTCAGTCCCAGACTGAGCTACTTGGTAACTGACCAGGTGCCTCCACTCTCCCAGAGAGTGGCAGTTGCCCTTACATCTGTCCTACTCGACAGAATGGCCAGCACTCACATCTGACATGGGAGGAACTTAATCCTTTAGCCATGAACAGAATGGCTCAGCCCTTATATCTGACCTGCTCGTCAGAATGGCTCTCTCAGTCCCAGACTGAGTGTTCCTGGTAATTGACTAGGTGCCTCCATTCCTAGAATGGCATTCATCACTCATATCTGACATGGAAGGAACCAAATCCTCTCACCATGTCAGAATGGCTCAGCCCTTACATCTGACCATGGAAGGAGCCAATCCTCTCACCATGTCAGAATGGCTATGGATCTCAGCACTCATATCTGACATGGAAGGAACCAATCCTCTCACCATGACAGAATGGCTCAGCCCTTACATCTGACCATGGAAGGAACCAATCCTCTCACCATGTCAGAATGGCTATGGGAATCATCACTTTCCCTTGGAGGGAACCTCAATTTGGAGAACACCAAGCTTCTCCCTGAAGTATTCGAACTTCAACCTAGCCAATGGATTCATCAATACATCAGCTATATGTTCCTCCGTCGCAACATACTGGAGCTTCACTGCTCCTCTCTGCACCATATCCCTGATATAGTAATACATGATCTCGATGTGCTTCAACTTGTCATGGAACACTGGATTCTCTGACAACTTCACACAACTCTGGTTGTCACAATGTATACAAGTAGCATCCAACTGGAGATCAAATATATCAGACAGTAGCTTCCACAGCCATACTGCCTCAAAACTAGCTAAACAAGCTGCGACATACTCTACTTCAGCTGTACTCAGTGCCACACAGGATTGCTTCCTACTAAACCAAGAGATCACACCTGATCCCATACTGAAGCAACATCCTGAAGTACTATTCCTGTTGATGGCACTACCTACCCATAACCCTCCAGGTTAATCTTTTGATTGGTATCATTCTTGAGCCCATAATCAACTGTACCCCTACATGCTTTGCAACCATCAGGTGAACATGTCTCAATGTGTTCACAACAAAGCAAATATCTGGTCTCAGGTACATCAAGGACCCAATCATGTGATGATACATCGTAGCATCAACCGTCTCTGATGAAGCATCACTTAATAGCTTCATGTTCGATGCCATAGGTGTGGTCATGCAGTCCATCATCTTGAACCTCTTTAGGATCTCTTCTGCATACTTCCCTTGTCCAAGGAAGATTCCATCTACACTCTGCCACACCTCCATACCTAGAACAATAGTGCATCGACACATAACAGGAGTATCACTGGTCTTCCGTCTTCAACCTTGAAGCAAAGGTTGGAATCCGCTTTACTCTCAGTAAAACTTAGAGTCATCAGTAATCTATCCATCCTGTCATATCATGTCGAACCTTAGGATATTCTGTAGTCACTCCCTCTGAAGCGAAGCATCATACTCCCTCTATCTTCTGTACTCTATGCACTGAAACATTATGTACTGAAGTGACAAGTAGTATCAATCTAGGATCATTGGATACCAAGATCCTCTATTTTGAACTTTTTCAAAAGTTCTTCTCACATCCATCTTTGAGCTTGTCATCCTTTATCAACCTTGTAGCAAAGGTTACGATATTCATCAAGCTCATCATGTATGTGTTATCCCATGGGTGTCTTCTGAATTCGTACAAAGCCTTATTTCATTTGCACACATGATTATGCATGGCATGTGACTTCACTTCTATTAGTTGTAAATGTTTCTTCATAGTCTATGCCTTCTTTTCATGAGAAGCCTCGTGCTACGAATCTTACTTTGTATCCCACAATGTTTCCATCTACTGCATCCTAGACATCATTCTTATTGAACTGGTCTTCCATTTCTTCTTCGTTACTTCTTCATGGCTGGAAGGTTCTATATCAATGATGTCACTGTATTCGTCATATTATTCTTTGTCTTTGAACTATCGTCTCTTGTTCTTCAGAACAAGTCTTCATTCTTCTTCACTTGTAGGTGATTATGTATGTGATCTTTCCTACAAGTCAAATGCATTTATATGGTTAGAAACATTTCATAAGGAATATTCATACTGGCAAGTTATTATGCATAAATATGTGATCATGCAACTACTTTAGCCAATACAACATTCATCCATATCTCACTGAAACTTTCTATATGCCTTCCATCTCTACCAGGACAACATTGAGATTGTGCACTAATCCAATATGTCAGCAAAGAAGTTTCATTCTAGATAAGTAGCAATGGAGAATTTGTATAGCACCATGAGCTACTTACCCATCACATGCATATTAGTAGTATACTGTCATTAATGCAAACATCCTATCATGCATAATACATCAACTAGATATAAACAAATGCATGACAAAACAATATTATGAAATGACAATTGAATACTTATCTTTATTTGTTTCGTGGGCATACTCCTTCTTGAGTCTTCAGCTTCATCGTCTTCTTCATTCATGATATCATCGTTTCTTATCCAAATGTTAAGGTGGATAAGAATTTCTTCAAAAGTTGAGTTCTTCATATTCCTCATTGCTTGAGGGATCTTCTTTGGATGGTGAGAGCTTGATCTTCAATTGCTCCCATCTTCTCTTCTCTTCTTATGAGTCGACTAAAAGTGATGACTTCCTTCTGGAACACATTCCTTGAATGAATGAATTCCATGATCCTAGGAGGCCATTCAAGGTGGCCATCACCACTTATGCTTTAAGTTGTTCTTGATTTGAGAGAATCTTATGACTGCATGGTCTCTGCATTCTAGATCTTCACATTCTTCAACTAGCTTCTCAAGGTCATATTCTGATTTCGTCTCTTCCCTTCAAGTAGCTTGAAATTCTGGAAGACCTTCAACATCTTTGCTTACAATAGGTAGTGCTCTGTAATGCACATGTGCAAGACTTCTATGTCAAAGCTCATTTGGCTCTACTGTGTCATGGATCAAGGCTTGTTCTAGATGGACCTTCAATTTGTACTACTGCATCATGGATAGTCTTTCCTTTTTGGCCACATGATGACTTGACCATCTATGAATGCAAAGCGCATTCCTTTTGCTTCAATGCTGAAATGGAGAGAAGGTTCTTCTTGAGTGCTAGAACAAACAATACTTCTTTCATTGTTAGAGACTTACCAGAGTCTAGCTTGTATGAAGATTTCCCCCACTACCTTTTATTGTATATTGGTAGTCATCTCCTAGTTTCACCTTGTGAGGTGATTCATGTTCTGACAGTCTTACAAAGGATTCCTTGAATCCTGTCATATGTTTGGAATCCCCACTGTCTATAAGCCAATCATCACTTCCATGAGTAATGTTACCTGTGAGAGTTGATATCAGAACATATTCATCCTCACTTGAAGAATCTTCACTTTCATATCTGGATCTCTTTCTAGATGGTTCATCATCCTCTGCAGCATGATGTCTTCTTTGGCCTTGACCAAGTTCTTCTTGTGAAAGGCTTCTAACCTCGTCTCCATCTGAAACTGGAACCTCTATACTCATGTAGGTGTCCAATCCATTTTCTTCAGAGAGAAAAAATCCTTCTAGTATTGGAAGTTGTCAACTTCCCCAAGCTTGTCACCAAGCTGATGTGATATATCATATTGAAATGAGAACCTCAAATCGAAATAGCAAAGGATTAGATCTTACCGATTTAAGGTGTCCGTCCTTGTCCCGAAGATTGCTGATCTAGGGTTTGTCACAGAAACCCTAATTTTCAAAACTTGGAATCTTTTAGATATGATTGGTCAAACAGATAGATCTCTTCAAATGGAGCTATCCAATGTACTCCTTTTCTGAAAACAGTGGAGGGAAGCTCCCGGAACAGGAAGCCCTAATTTTCCAATTTCTTCTGTAGAAATGCCTGTTACTGTTTCTATGATATCTATGAAATTACTGATCCTCTATATCTTAAATTTATCACTAAGGTAACCTCACATGTCCCTGATCTAACACCGTAGGTTTCATCAGAATTGGTTTCACCATTTTGGATTTATGATCATTTTCCCAAGGTGACCTGTTACAGGACTGTTCAGAATAGTGAAGTTGTACGGCCTTCCACCTGTCACTGGTTCATCTTCTGATTCTGATCTTCAGACCACCGAAATTAAATTCTGTTCCCTTTTTGGAACATCTTCAGGAATTCGATTTGGACCTCTGTAGCCCAAGATATTGTAATTATCCCCAAGTGTCCTGTTTATGGATGATTTCTGGAAGAGGATGGAACCCTAACTTTGAGAGATCATATCTCCTGGAATATAGAGAACCTGAGGCTTAATTTTGGACACGGTGTTATCCGGGATTTTAGCTTCAGTCCCTACAATTTTCAGCTTCTGAGACTTCTCCAACCTCTAAATATAGCGACAGTACCAAAACTTAGCAGTTTTGGTATTTAGGGTTTTTCTAGCTCGGGGTCAAACTAGGGTTTGACTTTCCCAGAGTTTCACCCAACCAAATTTCTTGATCCAGGTCTCTAAACTTCGGTTTTAATGAGGAGAACAATCCTATGTTTGTCTCACTCAAAAATTCCTCTTCTATAGAAAGCCCTAATTTCCGCATCAAAGACTAAAAATGCTCGGAATCAAATTCCGCTTCGACAGAAAGATGCGCCCTAAGGAGGAGAGTTGTTCCACCTTACTTTTGCTGAAAATATGTGGAGGAAGGTCCAAAAACTAGGAATCCCTAGTTCCCACAGCTGCACAATGTCTTCTTCTCAGGTTAGCTCTGATACCATGTTATTTTTTCATCAAATAAGCTAGCATTATGATCTTAGGATCTTTTCACTGAGAGAATAACAAGCACAGCAATAAAACATAAGAACATCACAAGCCTACAAGAGACACAAAGATTTTTCCTCAGGGAAACCATAAAGGAGAAAACCCCGCAACTTCCTTAGAGATAGAATCAGCACAAGATGTAAGACCCCAAAACAGTAAGATGCACTCCCAACAGCAGTAGTCTTCTTCTTCTCTCTAGTCCCAGTATTTCCTTCCTCACTAATGCGCCACACTTGAGTGAGAGTGAATGATGTGTGTAATAAATAGAGAGTCTCACTCTCTATTTATATTCTTTCGTTCACTTGAAGTGCACTTAATCATGTAGGCTCAACTTAACAATTACTTACCCGAGCCTACACCTTAATTAGTGTACAATAAATCAAGTGCCCCGAAAATGTGGGGACTTACACAAAGACTTGACAAGACTTGTTTACATTATTAATCCTCCCGATCGGAACATCGGGGCATGACAACATGACTCAAATACATAATAGAAACATCCCGGAATAAACATCGGGTTACAATACATAAGATACATAGAAGAATACATTCTGAAGTTACATATACATCAACAGTTGGTGTCTTCTATTGATTGGTGAACATATAGTATCACCATTCTATAATCAATGAATCACTAAAATGATCTCTAAATATAAAATTGAGCACATAGATTTGTGGAGCAACATGCAACTCATAAAATAGATCAAACAATTTTACTCAGAAATTGAAGAATGAAACAACGCAAAAATGGCTTGCAACTGTGAATGCTTTCATTAATCAAAAGTAATTGGATAATTAATTACAAAGTAGTACAATGGATAAATATCCTCATGCAATTTGAATCCATATGAGGAAATTTGAATTGGTTTGACTCTACTTGATTGCATGGCTAATTGAACTTGTCTAAATCACTATTGGAGTTCAAAACCCCAACTCACATGTCTAATTCGGTCTTAATTATCAGTTAACTAGGCTAAATTACTGAGGTAGGTGAGTAAATGGGTCTCACCCACATGCATCCATGCATAGCTAGCACTAACTAAGTAGAATTGAATGTAACTGACTCCTACCTGAGCTTTGACCAGTCACCAACTGAACTCAACTAAAGGAGTTTGGTGTCGGCACTCCCAGTGGCTCCTAAATTATAGGGATTGATCTAGGAGGATCCTAAACTAATGCATGCAAGTGAAATCAATGGCAGTTAGCCTCAATTAGTGTTTCCCACACTCTAGTTACTAGTACATGTGGCCCAATTAGGCCAAGTGGAACCAATGGTGCCAATGACTAAAAATAGACTGAAAGGACTCTTGATTTAGAAATAATTGACCAAATTGGACAAGGGAGGATTATAGTCCTAACACCCCCCTGAATGCTAACTTGGACAATTTGTGGGCCATGGTAACTAAGACCATAGGTCACCCATTACAACTAAGCATAGTAACTACTCAATACAAGGAACCAGGGAAAAAACCACATGGGAAAAAATCCCCCCTCTAACTAAGCAGATAGAATCAGGACTCAAGTTTAACAAACTTGAAAATATGTTGCTACAACCTTCATCTTTGTGGTGTAGCGAAGCAGCATGCATGATCTTCTGTGCATAGGCATCTTGGGGCTTGGCATGTAGACTTCTCCATCTTCTCCCAAAATGATGATGGAAGGAAGGAGGAATGTAACCTTTGCCTCTTTTTGGATGAAGAGGTGTATGATCCACTCTATTCTTTTGAAACCAGTGTAGCCGATCAGACCTTTCCATGTAGCATCTCACAGGGATTTTGTTGCATCTCTCTGAAAGGGGTGAGATTGTATGACATAGTGCAAGGTTCTTTGTTTTCTGTTTGTTAGATGGATTTCCATTCATCTTCCTAGCTTCCCGCTTGGGAGTAGGGACTGGATCTAGATCTGAATCACTCTGAATCTCAATCTCATAAACTGATACAACTAGTTCTGCAATACTAGTGGAAACTGCAAAAGAAGTAGATGGAATGTTCTTACCTCTTCTTTCAAGTGGTAGCTGAGAGTGTACTGGTTCTGAAAATGGCAGGAAGTGTGAGAACTCATATGCTTTGGAGGCATGATTTGTGGCACCCTTCGCTATGAAGTTCGCAGTATAGATATTTGTGATCTCCACTGAGTCAGGACCAAATATCACTCGCTTTGGAGGTCCAATGTGAGTCATCTGGTATACATATAATAGATTTGCAGCTAAGGAGGGTACATAAAGCACATCTTTGAACTTTCCACGTTCAAATTTTGATAGAACCCTTTACTTTGGATCGAATTTGACTGTTATTACCCATATAAATACTAGGGCCATCAGAAGACTGTAAAGAAGAGAATGATTCTCTAGATGCAACCATATGATTGGAAGCTCCTGAATCAATGAGGAAGGCATGTGTTGTTGAACAACTAGCCTTCAGTACATGGCATCTCTCATCATGTTCTTCAATTTCTTCTCTATGGTCAACCTTCCTTGTGATAGTAGGTACAGTGATGTTATGTTTCTCTAGAAGAGCAGCCATTTCATCAATCGTTCTTCTCATACATGAGCTTTTGGATGAAACCCCTTCCACAGTAAGAACAAACAGTATTTCCTTTTCCATTCTTCTTGCTTCTCCTTGAATTGGAGGACTGATATGTATGTTCTTTCTCTACTACAAGAGGCTCATTCTTTTGCTTCCCCTTACCATTCGTAGCCTTAGGTCCTCCAACAACCAATGCTTGATCTTTGGAGGATTGAATGATCCCCATTTGGATCAGCTTGTTATGCTCATTGGAGGCATTAACAGTGGGCATCTTCCAATTTGGTGTAGTGAGATTCCTGGAATGGAAGGTTGATACACAGACTGAGTAGTCCGTGCCAAGTTTTGAGAGGATGGCAAGGATGAGTTGATCATCCTCCTTATCAACCTTGCACAACTTCAACTGGAACACTAGGTTCTTGAATTTGGTGAAGAAATCATTTAGAATTTCGAAGTTTCCTGGGTGAAGAGAAATCAACTCATTCTCTAGCCGATAGATCGTCAGGTCATCTTGCTTATCAAATAAGGAAGCAAGATTATCCCAAACTTCCTTGGGATTTTTCAATCCATTGATGTGGAAGAGAAGACCTCTAGAGATTGAGAGGCACAAACATCCGTATTCTTCATCAAACCTATTCCAGTATTTTTGTTTGTCAACATAATGAACCGGATCTGCCTCTGTCTCCATTGTGAGTTTGAAGAGTCTTTTGGAGCGAAGCTGCATCTCCATGTCCTCCTTCCACTTGTGGTAGTTGAAAGGAGTGAGAAGCTCCATTGGAGGGGCCATTGTGCTGCTGTAGCGAATGCAGTAAAGGAGACTGAGCTGATGTAGTGAATGCAATGAAGGAGACTGAAAAACCCGTAAATCACATAATCAAACAGACAAAGTAAGGTCGACAGCCTGCACTTTTGGAATTTTCTTCACACCCAGTATAGTTGATCAAGTAAGCTTGATAAAAATTCCTTTACTTGGGATATTAAGTGGTAAATTCTCTGCTTCTAGTGGTGTGCTAGAAGGAGCAATTTTGCTCATTTTTTTTTTGATCCAAGTATGAAACTATAGTAGGAGAAGTGCATTTTCCTGCTGAGGCTTTGATACCATATAAAATTGAGCACATAGATTTGTGGACCAACACACAACTCACAAGATAGATCAGAAAATTTTACTTAGAAATTGAAGAATGAAACAGTGCAAAAATGGCTTGCAACTGTGAATGCTTTCATTAATCAAAAGTAATTGGATAATTAATTAAGATGTAGTACAATGGCTAAACAAACTCATGCAATTCAAATCCATGTGAGGAAATTCGAATTGGTTTGAATCTACTTGACTGCATGGCTAACTGAACTTGTCTAAATCACTATCAAAGTTCAAAACCCCAACTCAAGTGTCTAATTTAGTCTTAATTATCAGTTAAATAGGCTAACTAACTGAGGTAGGTGAGTAAATGCGCCTCTCCCACATGCAACCATGCATAACTAGTGCTAACTGAGTAGAACTAAATGTAACAGACTAGAACTGAATGTAACTGACTCCTAACTAAGCTTTGACTAGTCACCAATTGAACTCAACTGAAGGAGGTTGGTGCCGACACTCCCAGTGGATCCTAAATTGTAGGGATTGATCTAGGAGGATCCTAAACTGATGCATGCAAGTGCAGTCAGTGGCAGTTAGCCTCGATTAGTGTTCCACACACTCTAGTAACTGGTACATGTGGCCCAATTAGGACAAGTGGACCCAATGGTGCTAGTGACTAAAAATAGGCTGAAAGGACTCCTGATTTAGACATAATTAGCGAAATTGGATATGGGAGGATTATAATTCTAACACTAAATATATTGACATTGTCATGTGTCAATCAACATCCCAATGCATCATTTATTTGAGTCTCTCATCTTCAGACTTTTGTTTCCCATTTAGCAATTTGGAGTATGTCATCTAACATATTTTTTTCCATCTTCATAGTATTGCATTGGAGTCCTCCATCTACAAATTTTTTTCCATACTCAGAGTTTTACTTCATATTTTTCCATCTACAAACTTTTTTCCATTTGATTTAAGTGCTACCCTGCTTTACTTGAAAGAGAGTTTTCTACTGTACCCCCCCTTAAGATGCAAGAGAATATTGTTTATATTTCAACTCAAAGTGGGCATATGGAAACAACCGCATGTTATCTCATCCCATGAGGGACATGCTCGAAAGTCATTCCATAAGGGGACCACTAGAGTTATATTCTATCAAATATAAAAAAGACTTTATGCTACAAGATGAGTAATTTTACTCGAGATTGTACTCTTCAATAAGACTAATGTAACTTCTTCGTTATTGATGTTCATTTCCAAGGATTGATCCACCCATTGTGAATCTTTAATTCTGCAGGCTTGTTTCTCTCATAACATTTTTTTGATGCATGATTACACTTGCCACAATGCTGACAAGGATGGAGATCAAAAGAATCTGTCTCTAAATGGACAACTCGATGACAATGTTGGCATTTAGGAATTTCGTCCATGTGTTTTTTATAACCTTCTTCATTAACTTCTGGATCCTTCAAAATTTCATGAATGAATCATGCTCTCACAAACAGAATTGGTTTAGAGTAGTCTGGAATATGAAAAGTCACATCATTTTCATATCCGAGTATTTTTATGTGCTTGTTGTTTCTGACTTCTTCCCAAGGTCCGTTGACAGGATTTTAAAGAGTGTTATGAACATATTGTTTTGAAGTCTATGAAGTTTGATTCCCTACATATTGTTGCATATTTGAAAGGTTTTCTTCATTGAATTCAAAAGAAAATGCTTGAAAATAATATTTGTGTATAGCTTCATCTACTTCTGCATTTGTCTCTAAAGTTGGCTCATTAGGTTGCTTCTACACTAAATGTTGATTAAAATCATCATCGCCATCGCCATCGTCATCGAATAGAGGGCTGTGTTGAATAAATACTAGTTATGAATGTTGAAGATTCTTTTGTTGAAGTTTATCTTGAAGAAGCCAAGTATGAGTTTGAAGTAGTCATACTTTGGCTTGCATCACTAGAAAACAAGTTAAAACATGTTGAAGAGTTTCTTTGTTCATTATGATTGCGATGTCTTCAACAATGATTATTAGAGTGTTTAGTAACTCTAATAATTCAAGAATTTGAGCCATTTGAAAATTTAAATGAGGCCTCTTAATTACAATTTGACTCAGCAAAAGAAGGACTTCTTGCAACTCTTCCCTTTTGAGAGTAAGAGGCTCGACAATTTTCAATGTAGACTCAGAAAATTGAAGGGTGTCGGGTTCAATTGAAAAACCCTATTATAAATTCAACTTGTCTTGACTTTAAAAAGACAAGTAAACTTACAAAAAAAACCTATTTGCAACTTACATTTGATTGTGATTCTAAAGTTGAACTCGATCTTCAAATTTGAATTCATTGTCAATGTTTTGACTCTTTGAATAAATTACTCCTTTGATTATGAACTTGTGTGCCTTGATTCTCTTTAATTTTTCAATGAAAGAATAATGTATAGTGTTTGTTTGCCAAGTTAAATGTGTCAAAAGCTAACACAAATTATCAACCAAAAGATAATGCCCAAACACTACACAATCACCATGTTACACATTTAACTCTCTACTTAAAAAAAACCTATAAAAACTTGACCTTAACCCACTTATAGTCTTGTCCAAAATATATTAATTGAGCTTTGTAAACTCTATGTAAAATTACAATATTATTAAAAAAAATTCAAAATTCAAAATTTCCATTTCCTCATCATAAACACAAACACAATGCATTATGCTAAATTCATCTCCAAAAAAAAAAGGTTTTCTTACCAATTAAATCTTCTATGCCTTTCAAATTGCCCTTGTAACTCCCACTTAAAAAAAATGTTTTACAATTCTTTCATATATCCTTAAAAGTGAAAATAAGAACGTGGATGCTTTTCTTCCTTTATGCCATTAAAAAAGACGATTCTTCAAAATTTATGCATTGAAGTTTTCTGCAACACTTTTAAACCTTTGATCACTAATGAGGAAACGAATTTCAAAGAAAACTAAACGATTTTGGTGCCAAAATAACAATTAACAGTAGTCACGGTCAGCTTCGATATCAGTATTCTCAATTTTCTTCCTCAAATGCAGGTCTCAAACACTAGTACTGTATATATCTTGCATTCTGGAACTCAGTCACAGCCATGGCGTTGTTTGTACTGTATATATCTTGCATTCTTGAACCCAGTCACAGCTATGGCGTTGTTTGTTGGTGCAGATCCAAGCAGGTTGGTGTGGGACGACCATGCAGATTGCTTAGAGGCTGAGCTGAATCAATTGTTGGGAATTAATCATTCTTGAGAGGACACTTGTTGTCCAACAAGTTAGAGCAATTGCTAATAAGTAATTAAGATAAGAAAGTTGTATAAAGAATAACTCAGACAACCAGGTACTATATGTTATGTTATTGTTAATCCGAGCTATATAATTGCTGTAGGATCGCTGCTTTCTAAGTTCATGTGAAGGATTGTTGATGAGCAGATTGTAGATCCATTGGGCAATTTAAATTATCCTTAAGTTGCATTCGTGCGGTACAGTGACACACTTGATCCATCAGTCAAATCGACCGCAAAGTAAAGATATATCACAGAGATATTAAGTGCAGATCCAAAGGCAGATATAAATAATTGCTATGCATTCTCTTAAAAATAACCAGATGGGTGAAGCTACAACTTATTACAATGGCAGCCTTAAAGTAGAGGATCTTTCAGTATAAATTTGAAAGAATGACACAGAAATATCACTTTTCATTCGACTACCATAAGTCAACATTGACAACTAAATCAGTTCTTAACCAAATGAAAAACATGTATAAACAACAACCAAAAAAACAAGAAAAGACTCATTAATGGAAGTCTTTATATGTCCCATAAAAAAAAAAAAATGCATCAATTTGTTATAATATAGTGGAGCCTAGATGGAGCACTGATATAGTGGTGAGATAGATGTGTGATGTAATTTAGTGGTGGAAAGTTTGCAGACTGGTACAGTACATAGAATACTACCACCTCATGGAGAGATTTGTTTTATATCCTAACATCTTGCATGGTGATCTTATCCATATCACTTAGTCATCATTTAAGATAAATGACTAATATTGTAAATAATAACTATAAATAAAGGTGATCATTTTAACTATGTGATTGATAATGTAATCCATAGGCTAATAAGATATGACATTATAACATAGCTCTTAAGCTATTAACCTAAATTCTGTAAATAAACTAATTAATCTTCAAAATAACAATCCACTATTCCTTGGTTAGATGTTCAAGTTTATTAAATGTAATACTAGTTACAAGAAGAAATATAAAGGGTAAACAAAGAAAAAAGGCATGCTCAAAATGAAGCAAAATAAGCACCCATCCTACCCCAACCAAAATTGTTACTTGTCCTCAAGCAACATCCTCTTTTGTCTCTAGAATTCCTAAGCGTAGGGATGACCAATTGTAAACTAGATGTCAAAAATCATTTAGATTGTAAAACCCAAGTGACATGTCTACATGTTTCATATTTTATAATTTCATCAATATCTCTCCAATGAAATGTTGCTTTATAATTCCAAGAGGGGCACCATATCTGTAACACCCCAGTTTCGACCCCGTTTGCATTAAATGTATATGATGTAAATATTGTATTTAATCATGGTGTGGAGCTAAAGGCAAAGGCCCCACCATCGATTTAGCATTTTATGTTTCAACGATTAAAAATCATTGCCGATGGTATCTTGTGCTAGCCGGCACATTATAATTTTGGACATCATGTAAATATGCGATTTTAATTAAAAACCCACAACCAGCTATGTCAATGCAACAATAATGAGATGGGGGAATGATTTCCTAAGGATAATGGGGGGTGGGGGGCGGGGGGTATTCAAACCCTTGGGCCAATGGGGAAAAGTCAAATGTCAAAGGGAGAACCCATCAAGCTGTCAACTACCTTTAGTGTCTTATTCACCCAATCATTTATTATTGCCAGAAGTTGGTTGAGTTGGTTATTGCATGGAATGGGCAAGGTATGGTAATCCAAATTCGAATGAGGGAAGCCATCAGTTTTTGGGAAACGTGATTTTGAATTATGGGGGCAAGTTATTGCCCAAAAATGCTGCGCATTCCCTCATGCATGGAGGTGGTTGTATTTCCCCACATTTTTGGAGCTCCTGGCATTCTGCATTCACGATTTTTTCATTTTCCTCATCATTTTCTTCGATTCATGTGAGCTCTCTCAAGAAGTTAGAGCTTCCCGTGTGTAGCCATCCACGATTTTGGTTGTTTACGGCATCTTTCCCATGGATGGGAGGTCGTTTTTGTAATGCCCAGGGATTGGGTTGTCTTCCTCATGTTTTCCTGTCGTTTTGCTCATTTTCCTCAAGCTGGAAATCCATTTTTGTTTATGACAGTGTGGGGGGGAAGAGACCCATGAATTTTTGGGTGTTGTTGAGTTCGTTTTGGCCACGTTAGGGCCATAAACAACTCTGGAAATCGAATTGCTGCTAAGGGGGTTGTTTTACCCAATTGATGACATTTTTGGTTGAAAAACATTTTTCTTCAACCCCGGAACCTGGAAATTGTTGTGTGTGTCTCTGTTGTTTTGGTCTGAAATGTTTTGGGAATGGAAATAGGGTCTGAACTAGCTATATTAATCTAGTGGGATAAGGAACCTCACAGACAGATCTAGGGGGATGGATTTCTTCTTTGCACACCCTGAATAGCACTGGAAGGGAAGGCGTGGCCTAAGGGATTTTGTAGCAAAGAAGGGGATCCTTCCTTGTGTTGGGTGTGTAGATGTTTTAGAAGCCAAGATAGATCTAGTGTAGGTGTCCATAGCTCTGTGGTTGAGCTCACTAGCTTAGCAGTTAGCGTTTCCAACTCGATAGACCCAACTCTATTGGCTTGGATGAATTTTAATATACCTTTGGCTATGTGTGATCCTGCTAGTGTTCCCTTATTCCTTATGGGAATCATGCCCAGCTCAAGGGTAGCAGTGTTACTGAGATATTGATGAGCACAATGGCCTATGGTTGGGTGAAATGTTGCAGCGACGTAGCTGGTTGCGGGACAAGCTTCTTCTAAGATAAGTATCTCTTGTGTTAAATCTTTGCACTTGTATTTGATTTATAAATATGATGAACATGTTAATGTGTTGAATGAAATGTAAATGCTTTTGTTGTATATTGAATGTTTATGCATCTATGGATGCTTAAGTTCAATGCATTTTATTTTACATTCATGGAGCTAGAGTTCCCGGATTAGATAGCTAGCAGCTATGTTAGTCGCATCCTCTCCGCTAAGTAGAGGGGTGGGGACGTGGGGACATGACAATATCAAAGGGTAGTGAATTGAAGTTCGATCCAATTGAGTCCATGTCTTTTCATGGAGTTGGTATAAATGGAAACCATGTGCACATCTTGATTGAAATGAGGATATCCTAAAGGAATTTGACTTTTAACAGCATTGGGAGAACTATGCCATATATCAAGAGAAAATGATAAGGCTTCTAAAGCATGCATTTGCATAAATTCATTGTGTTGACTAAGAGAAATAAATCAGATTCATTGTGTTGGTGATGTGTTTGTACTTGCAATAAATCATCTAGATCACTAAGCATCCCACGATGGTCTCCTATAACCATATTTGGTAAAGGAAAAGTCTCGTGAATCATAAGATCGAAGTTAAATTCAGCTTGGCTATAAAGATCTTGAGCTTGTTTCCACTAAATGAGTCCATAGATGAAGGATGAGAAAGCCCTCAATTGGACATCCCCAACATAAAGGTTGGGGTTTCAAATATATAGTCGAGTAGTGCAATATTAAACAAGTATAATTCACTCAATAGATCTCATTCATGCTTTGGAATAGTGCAAAATACATCTATAAAAACTTGTGGATTGTCAATCTGATAACGTTACCTGTTTCCAGATGCAGAAGATGAAACACCTTCCATCTTTCTTGTAGGAACACATAGTGTATCTAAGAGGGCACACAAAATGATAGGGACTTTAAGCCAAAGGCACATGCATCCTTCATTTGGTACTCTGGTTTTTCCAATTGATCATTGTAATACCTTATCTTGTGCCTCCATGATCTTTTCTAGATAAGAAATAAACCAAACCTCTTTTCCTTTAGTTGAGAAACCACTTGTTGATGGCTCTCTTTAGTTATGAGTCCCAAATCAAACCACTCCTCTAGATTGTGTCACTGAGGCTGGTTAGGTGTGAGCTGGAGGAAAGCCTGTGTATTGCTCTTATTATCATTAAACATGGTATTGACAATATGCTCGATATCATAGCATAATCCTTGGTATGGGTACCAAGAGATGAATTTGAAGGTTCCACTAAATTGATAGCTTGCAACAATTTGTCCATTGTCATTTTGCTTTGTACAAGTTAACTTTTTAACTTATGATTCTCAACTCTCAATTTTTTGTTTTGCCTCAACAATGCTTGAAATGGATATATGTTAAGCAACTACTATAACGGGTAAACAATGAGCATGATTACCTTTTCATTTTCTACTCGGTATGCCTCTAATTGGATTTGGTGTGGTCCTTCGCTTGGCACTAATTCATGGTTTGTTGATGATGGTTCCTCAACCAGTGGAATCGTCAAACCATCCTCGTTTGAATATTTTGTCTCAAGTGCTAACAATGTTTAAACCAAAACGTCGCCGATAGTTGTAGAGTCACAAATGTAATCCCTTCAATTGTATTGAAACACCCAATTCTCCAGACTCTTCAACTATATGCAAACCACATCTAGAATACTTCTCAAATGCTTGCAACAAAATGATACCAATCAGTATTTATCCTTTATTATATATCTCAACCAGAATTCCCTCAACTAGATTTTTAAGGAACATTGATCAAATAACTTAGGTCACTCACCTCAGCTTTATTATACACGATTAAATCCCTCAAGATGCAATGCAATAATAGTTTGTTCTCACTCTAAATATTCCTTGTAGCCGCAAAGGGAATATAGTTGTCTATTTTTATTATTTTATTTTTTATAACCATGCCATCTTACTGAAACAAAGGCACCCCATCAAATGCTTTGACAAGTCTTTTGTCCTCATCTGTAATGCATTTTTAACTTAGACAGATGCTACTTAAAAGAACAAAATGCAAATCCTTGAACCCTTCATGGGTACATGAAATTAGAAATGGAGCACCTAATGACAACGATACCTTAATACACAGAATATAACTCTCAAAATAATCAACGGCTTGATAAAATCTCAATAAAAACATGATCGTAACGAAGCCCTAGCACAATACAGCTCGTAACTTGGTAATTCTTGCATAGAACTTGTAATCTCTTCTTGTTCTAACTTTAGTGTACTTTTGAATCGAATATGATGATGGGTAAGATACATTCATTTAAGGAAAAAGTAGGTGTGCACGATCACTCATTTGGAAGAATGAGCGTATTGGTAACCCCAATCCTTTACTATGTTGGCATTTATGGATATGATATGAACATTGTTAAACTAATCATCTCAACCTATGACTATGACCAGGGCATATGTGATTATGAGAATTGGTGTCTCAATCAACTATGGATATACATAATGAAATAAAGAATCAAAGGTTACAAGAGGTTGTATCTAAATAGATGTAGGGTTTGCCTTATGCAAAACATAGTACGATGATAGAAACTATATGGATTTCCATTAAAGATTAATAATTTTATTAAAGAATCTAGTCTAGATAGTAAAGAGAACCATTTTTTAAGATCTTGAACTTGAGTCATGGAGTCTACGTTATTGTGACGCGATGAATAACATCCTTCCTTATTTTTGTTGGCAGGTCAGTAGAAAATCTCTTTGGACATACGAAACAATTTTCTTCCAGAACCATCTGCAACACCTCCAATGCTTGAGTTTGTCGTACATCATTTTAAACACTTAGTTGAATCCATGATGGAATTGTATGGTGTCTCTGATACCATAAGCTCATATACTAATTTAGAGAAGACATAAACAATACTTTGACATCTAAAATGGCAATCACTAACCCATTGAGGAGCTCATAACTTTTTTCAAGTGAAGAGAAACTTGTACCTATCTCAATCCCATGTTTGTAGTTAATTAATACCACATATGTAAGCTTCTCCTTTCATGTAGGGACATTTGCTTCATTTGTTTCTGCAATGATGTGTATTCAATTGAAAATATTTTTGCCACTTCTGAGCTTGAAGAAGCTATAGATCCAAGAATGGTCTTTGAGTAATATCATTCAACTGAAAATAAAAGATAAATTGCCCATGATATCTAAATCTAACAGTTGTGGAAATTCTAATATTGAAGTTCTAATATGGAACTGTAACAGATTACTGAAATAAGTGAATCACTCAGAGAGACTCAAAAATAAGTTGAGTAGCTAGGTATCTCAATGATGTATGTGGGTTGAATTACTTTAATGAGTGGGTTAGGAACAGAGCGAGTGGGAGTTTAATGAGGTATTTGAGTGAGAGGTCAAAATGAGAGATAGTATGGAGATGATAACATTCAGTTTGAATTGTGGTAGGATAGAATGAGAACTTGACATAACCACCATGGAAACCACAATGCCTCATTCTAAAGCAATGAACCATATGAAGATCTTAAGTTCACTCATGAACCTCCTCCTTCCACTCACTAGAAGTAAAAGGCCCTCTAGCAGAGGTTATAGAGGATGCACCTCTAAAAAGATCCCAAATATCCATTTATAGTGGAGGTCACTATAAAAGGTGAGTGTGAAAAGTTTTTAACAAATGTTTTTTTTGGGTGCATTTATACATTTCAAACACACCTATGTGTATACAAATCAAATGCATCGGTGCTGACAATAAATCATGTGGCACCGTAACTTCAAATGAAAAAAAAATACAACATGTGAGTTAATATTACCCAAGCACACCAAGGCACCATTAACTTGAAAGCACTGGAATAGTGTAAAGAGATAGTGGAGAACACCATATTACTATATAAAACAAATATTTTTTCCCATCACTACTGTAGTATGTCTAATTTACCACCTCGAGGAAGTGAAGACAACACCACACTGCTTTAGATTTAAAACTTTTTGAATTCAAAAAACACGACTATATTTTGTTCAAATTTATGTTCGTGGTTCGTTTTGATACTATCAATCCTACTAATGCATTAATATCAGGTACACTGCATTAGTGTTAAAACATTGCAAATTAATATACACGATTATTTGTATTTAAAACTTCTAAGTGCGGTGCATTTTGCATCATCCATCACATCGGTGTGTCATTGAATATTACTCATCACATTAGGGTTAAAACTTTTGAAATTAAATAAAACATGATTATATTTTTTTCAAATTTCTATTGACGGTGCCTTTATAATATTGAACACGCTAGGGTGTCCTGTAATCGAGCACTGATACAGGGTTTAATAATAAAAAAATAACACACTGAAAAAAATCATTTTTATCATTCTATAGTGCTTCTGATCCCAACAACATCGGTGTTGTACATCACATACTTAGATTCCATGACATCTGTGCTCCAAGTGAAGACATTGCTCGGTCCCATTGGTTGCTAATTGGAGTTTGAATTTTACCAAACGGTGGAAAAAAATTTAAATTTTACATTCATCGCCATGATGTCTCCCTAACGTGCAAGGGACCAAGTAAATTGATTATTATTTCACTATTTAATGTTTTAGTGGATTATTCAAAATTAATATTTTTCCCCAAATTAAAAAAAATTAAAAACTATGTGCGGTGCATCCATGTCATTTGGCTCGCATGTAATATCCCCAATTTTAAAAAATAGGAATATTAACTCCAAAATTTCCAACGTGGAATATAGTGATTTTCAACTCTTCCCAAACACCTTCCAAACCACTAGAATCCTTCCCAAATAGTCACAACTTGACTCAAACACACCCTAATGGCTGCTAATACATTAGATACACGAAATACACAACAAAAATAGAGCTCATATACACACATGTATGATTCTCTAACTGGGGATGCACAACATAAATACACAGATCACCCGACCGATAAAATGGCCATATCTTGGGCATACAAAAACATGTTTTGATGAAAAAAAATTCCATTGGAAAAGGAGACTTGGATGCAATGGAACATGTATCACAACCCACAAATACTCAAAAGTATAAGATCCAAGATATTAATTTCAGCCCTCTAAACACGGGTATAATATTTTGGACACCCACAACAGTAGAAATTCCAAACCAATACTAAGCATTATCAAATAGATCCAAATTGACTCCAAAACAACCAAACACACCCAAATGGATAACTATAAATAAAGTTTACAAAACCATACTAACAGATCTACTCATAGATTACTAACAGATTTACTGAGCATAATATTGAGGAAAACACTATAGATATTTGTTATTAATTGGATGGAACTATAAATACATGGATGGATGCTACAAAATATTCAAATAGATATAAAAATATTCTACAGAAATAGGAGAGAAGGCTGCTAGAAATCAACAGAGAGAAGAGGATGAAATACTACTCCAAATGGTAGATTTGATCTCACTAATTCGCCCCCATAAGAAAAAATCGACCCCAAATTGCATATTTGACTACTCCAATGACCCCTCCATCATATATGAGTGATATACAATCATTAAAACAATCTTCAAGTGATTTGGATATCCCCTTGTGTGCCCTCCTCAACCATGAATCACCACAACACAAGTTGCCATCCGGAAAACACCAACAAAAAGGAACTGCTACAAGTTGAAACTCTAAGACACCAAAATGATCTTGAACCTACAAATGAGCATGGATATGATATCATTAAATGAATATCTATATATAAATATGAGTGGATTCCATATCTTCTATATAAGGAGAAATCTTTCACCACCGAAACTGGTTAAAATTGCAAGGGCATTTCTCCCAAGCATGAAAAGAACAATAGCTATCCAATTCAAAATTAAAATGACCAAAAGATTCCTTATGTGTGTGCATTGGGTTATTTAATAACTCTCCCATCATCCTTCCACAAGATTCTTCAATTTTCTCTTAAAAATAATTAATAAATTCAATTTTAGGAGAGAATAACCCCCTATGACATTTCATCTCCGTCCAATTGTTATTTTGGGTCTAATGGAGAGTTACAATGAGATATATCATTCCTTGTAATGTCCATTATCCCCAATTTCTACCTCCTTGGCTATTCTTTGTCAAATGGGAGTTATATTTTCCTTCAAATTATCACCCACCTCGAGATTGTCACCCACATTGGATTCTCCTCCCACAAGTGTGTCGTCCTTGGCTATTGTTATCCCAAGGGAGTTACAACTCATGATATGACATCATTATGATATTATTTCCACCTTAGATGGGAGTTACACCTCATGGGGGACCCACTTATCCTCTAATGCGCCCTCCTATGCCATATTCTCTCAAAATATTAGTAAAAGTGATTTTTAGGAGAGATGATTCCTTGCTTCAAGAATTTTGTCTTCAAAAATATTATTTCATGACCCCAATCACCCCCTTTCTCATTTCTCAATAATTTAGCACGGTGACTCTCAGACATTAATTCTCTAATTTAATTATTCCCCGCTTCGATGGTTAAAAGAAAAAAATGGGCACATTATAGTCCTCCCTACCCAAGATTGTTTGTCATCAAGCAATCTACAACTACAAACCATACCACGGTCACAAAACCTCAAGCCCAATGAAAAACCAAATTCACTTGTGGATTAAAAACAAATACCAATTGTGTCTTCCTACCAACCACCTGGATCCCATGTGAACCTATAGAACATGAATTTACCCATGCTCAAGGAACTGTGTTGTAAGGTGATAACATGTGAGACCTCTTGAATACTATTGATAAGTAGAGAAACTTGATAATGTAATAAATCGATCAAATCCTCCAAGAACTTCTATATTAGGAAGTCAATCTTGTGAAAGAAAAAACAGGGTCTCACCTCTATATCTACTACTGGATTGTCTAAAACTTGAGTCCCATGATCCATGACTAATCTCAGAAAAGGACCACCATGTTGACACTCCACTGCTCTGATCATAACCATCCAACTACCATGCCTCGTTTGCATCCTCCACTTTTGTCACTCCTTATGTCTTGAAAATCCACTACTATACTCAACCTCAAATGTCGAAAAAGTGAGTCTATCCCAATCACTAGAAATGGATACAAATTACTCAAGGAATAGAAGCACCTCTTCACTATCTTTCTTTGTCTTTTGTGATGCTCCATGATCCAAAGAAATTGATGGGAGGTGCATGAATTGTTCACTGACTGTATACACACCACACATTCTCTACATCCTAATAAAACCAGTGATGCACTACAATGACATGCTCTCCCTCCTTGTCCCTAAAATGGGCCAAGGATACATCAACCCCTCATAATACCACTTCAACGTGCATCCAAATCTAAATGTCCCATTGAAAAAATCTATAAAGTGGGAGGCTAGTCATCTCCTCGGTAGCATCCCCCTTTCCAACCTTGATCAAGAAAATGAACTTTCCATGCCATAAAGAAGAAGTTTCAAATTCTCCTCCACAGACACCACACTATAGCTGATTGTTCATAGCCACAGCTCTATAGATCATCTCTCTTATATGGAAAATTCCATCCATGCATGTGGATGAATGCTCAGATCCCAACTCCAAATAGGGAATCCACCAACTCCAACTCCTATGGAATGTTGTGGTGCCATGATGATAAATATCAGAGTCTTCATGAACCAAATCCCCAAGATGCAATCCTATGGGGGAAACCAATCTAATATCCTTTGTACACCAATCATCTAGTCCAACTAAAGGACCTCCACTATGGTCCTAGCACTGCTCTGTAAGGTGCACTCCCAAGATTCCTCCTGACAACACTAGTACAAAATGAGAGATAAATGACCAAAATCCACATATAAATGACCACTTTTAATTTGGCGACCAATGTTGGCAAATTAGCGGTCATTGATAACACAACAAAAAAAGTGATCATATTTAAATTGGACATTTATAGCTTATCTTGTGGTCATATATTTGTTCGTATATTTGGTCATTATTGTGTTCATTAATTCGGTCGTATATTTGGTCCTTAATTGTCACAATTAATGACCAAATATATGACCAAATTAACAACACAATAAATGACCACAAGATAAGCAATAAACAACCAAGCTAAATATGACCAATTTTTTTGTCACGGTATAAATGACTATTAATTTTCCACCAGTGGTCACCATTTGGTCATTTTATGTGAATTTTTGTCATTTTTGGTCACTTGTCTCTAATTTTTGTAGTGGTCATTTTTCTCTTTTAGTGGTCATTTATCTCTTTTTGGTCATTTATAGTCAAGTTATTTGTGTTCATTGTTAATCAATATAAAATACCAATTTAGTCATTTATATGTGTTCATTATTTGTTAGTAATTTTAATGGTGTCCATTATATTAATCAACATAAAATTTTAGTAATATTGATATTATGTCTAAATTTTAAAAAATCATATAATAATCATGCCCATCTAATACACATGTGAATCATGCAAAGCCACAATATTAGTTAATTACAACACTAAATAATATCAAGTACCAACACATAATTTTCAACTACGTAAATTATATTATATAAAATTTCAAGTATTACAATAAATATGTGTTTCCAACTGAATGTCCACTAATGAACTAACGCTGGTCCATAACAAAAACTATCTCCATACTTTACATTAGAATTGTCTACAATATCAATGGATTTTCAAAATATTACAATGACCACTAAGTGAATCTTCCCCTGCATTTGACGATGATAATGCACCTGCATCATCTTGGCGCATTCCTTAAAATAGAAAATAAACGTAAAAATTTAATGAATGACGACTTTTGAAGAATCAAATCAATGACGACCATAGGGTTTTGACCCCTTCAAATAAAAATATCTTATATGGAAGACTTATATAAATAATCAATAGTGAAACAAGCTCAGAACTCTCATAAGCATTTCTAAACCTATGGGCATCTTATCATGAATAAAAATAGTGCAATATTTTATTAACTCAAGCCACTCAAAAAGGGTGTTCATCACAATCCATATATAAACTAAGTTCTTTTTTGACACAATGTCAAGAATTAATACATAAAAATGAACTATTATAATAAATATCAGTCTCGACTTAAGTCGTAATGGTTTTTGAGGATCTAATAATGTATTCAAGGATTTCATAAGTAGAAAGCAAGCCTGTAAAATTAATTGCAAATCTATATTGTTGGTCTCAAAGGGACGAAGAAGAAATTTATCATTAAATGTGGAAACAAGGAATAAATGGTGGCTTTGAAGCAAGGAATCCATTACAATCCTCCATTCAAAGGCATTTTTACTACCTCTTACTCTGAAAATGCACTCTAATTTTAGTGGAATGCATCAAAATGTGAAAAGACTGGAGAGTAGGGGATGATTTTGTTTCCAATCAGTGTTTGAATAATTTGAAACTCCCATGGGGAAAACAATTTGAGTATGGAAACAAAATTTCTTTGGTCACATGGTGAGGCTGCTTTCTCTTTAAGAATCTCCTCCCTCTGCCTGAGAACAACGACCCCCAAGGTTGGTAGGGTTGCTACGATTGAGACTCTAGATACTGCCAACACTACCTTGGTTTAGAAATTAATCAATACCATTCATTTTCTGGCCATCGATTCCGTTGAGAAGGCCAATACCAAGAACCCAGGGTTTCCCATGGGGTGCACCCCAACGAGTCATATATTATATGATGAGTTCATGAAGTATAATCCCAAGAATCCCTATTGGTTTAACTGGGATCAGTTTGTGCTTAACAAAGGACACTAGTGTATGTTGCAATACGCTCTCTTGCACATGGCTGGGTTCGATAGCATGGGTTCGATAGCATGAAGGAAGAGTTTTAAGAGATTCCTTCAGTGGGGGAGCAAAATGCCAGGACATCCTGAGAATTTTGAGACTCTTGGTATGGAAGTCACAATTGGGCCACTTGGTCAAGGAATTGCTAATGCACTTCATTTGGAACTCCTTGAGAAAGATCTAGTGGCTAGATACAATAAGCTAGACTCCACTATTGTTGATCATTATGTTAACACTAAAATTTACACGTAAAAATTTTTAGTTTCCAACAACGTGCATGTAAAGAAAAACACTAATTTTCGTTCTTGAAAAAATCCATAAGTGTTCCAGTCATCCTAGTCAATTCTCCTTATATCAAACCTTCTAACTTGATAAGTCCTATAATCTACCACTACCTTTCTAATTCAAGACTCCATGGGTCAAAGTCCAAATTGTTATTCAAAATGCTATTACCTCACCCTTTAATTTAAAAGTATAAAAGAGAAAAAATAATAAATAAATTTTATAAAAATTTTACTCAAAATTATTATATATAATTTTAAAATAATGCTTTATATTTATTTTATTATAAAAGCTTTAAGTTATAAATTGCCTTTTTGTTTGATTTTGCAAAAAAAAATGGGTCACTAATCATCGAGCCCACTACTCCAAGTTAATGGAATTTTAAAAACAAATTCACTAGTCCAAGTGACAAAGTTCATCGAGGGAAAGCCCACGAGGAAGGCATGAAATTCTCTACGCGTTGATATAAGTTGATATATAAAAACAAATATATTCGTTCCTAAAGAATATAGGATTAATTCCATTATGAAAAACAACAAATAAATGAAAATTGCCAAGTGACACTCGAGCTCAAAGTCAAATGTTAAGTGCCCGAGGCAAAGCTTGTAGCTATCAAGAGATAATTTATTACTAGCTTAGATCCAGCTTTACTCGACTCTATCATGCGCCGAGAGGGATCAAATATTTAGAGGTGCAAACCCTTTTTTGGAGTGCAATTGTTGAAGCAGGGTTTGCACCTCGAAATATTTGATCCCTCTCGACGCATGATAGAGCCGGGTAAAGCTGGATCTAAGCTAGTTATTAAATAATATTTATTTTGTGCTTATATTAACTTTAATAATTTGATATAAGTAAAGATATAAAATATATATTTTAACATTTTGTTTAACGATTAACTATTTAAAAAAAAACTAAATAATTGATTGTATCTATCTTTTAGATTATCATAATTTAAATAATTGATTGTATCTATCTTTTAGATTATCATAATTTAAATAATTATGCTGTGCTAAATATAAATATTGAAAAAATGAAATTATTTATGTTTTATTGTTTTGTTAATTTAAATTTTGTTTAAACTTAGAAATCAAAAGATAAATACCCTAAAATTGTGATAATGCTGGAAAGCCATTCAACCCCAATATATTTCAAATTGCCCTATTTATTCTAACCGCATTTAGATCCCAGTATATCACGAATTCCCTATATTTTCTAAAAGCAATTAGATCTTGTTTGTAGGTTATCATTCTTATTCACATTGCAGTCGTCCTAATTTATATTCCCTGAAGCATTCATCCGTCATTTTCAAATACAGCAACGTGGGATCAAAGACTGCAGTCGTGATCTCCAAAAACGGATCGGCCATTGTGGTGGTAGATGAGTATCAGGTGCACAGCTAACAGGCACGTGAAAGATCATTTTCAAACAACTAATGACAGCATCGAAATTCTATATATACAGGAGATTGTAATGAAGCCGTCACAGAGCACTCAGAGGCGATACTCAAACTGGATACGTTGAATTTGCACGAATTTATGTTGTGGGCTCTCTCTTGGATTGCTCTCTACCTTGGATTTCGTTATGTTTTGAGATCGAGCTTGAAGCTGAAGAAGAGGCAACTCCCACCCGGGCCGTCCGGATGGCCCTTGGTGGGAAGTTTGCCACTGCTCGGAGCAATGCCTCACGTTACACTCTACAATATGTATAAGAAATACGGCCCGATAGTGTATCTGAAATTGGGGACGTCCGACATAGTGGTGGCCTCCACGCCCGCTGCTGCTAAGGCGTTTTTGAAGACTTTGGATATAAACTTCTCCAACCGACCGGGGAATGCAGGCGCCACGTACATCGCCTACGATTCTCAGGTCTTCACTGGTACCTCATGTTTTTTGTTTTGTTTTGGGTAATAGATCCACGGAAAAGCAATCTTAGTTCCCCTCATTAGTTTTCCTCATTCGCATATCTGAGACAAATCTGTAATTGCTCTCAGCCTTATTCTTAAGGTCCAGCTTGTACGTATTGTTTTGAAGTGTGTATAGGTGTTTTGATTTACTTACAAATATATATATATATATATATACACCTAAGATTATTAATTATTAAGCCCACTTGTATATTTTTATGTGACACGTGTCATCTCCACGTTGAGCACTGAATTACACTTCTACCTCATACCGGGCTGTAGAATGCGCCTCTCAGCGCAATAAACAACAATTTACCAAGGCACGAAAAGTGCATTGTGGAACTTTGACTTGTACACGATAGCACTTGGGAGGTTTGAACAATGTTGGTACTAGAGCCTACACATTTGATGGATATTAGACATGCAAGATGCACAACTTGAAGCACATATTCAGAAATTATTTGATGGTAGAAATGATGTAGATGTAAGGTAAGTTGTAGAAGGTATTATGTATTATCGAGCATCGATACACAATTCCAAGTTGAAGTTCAAGTGCATTTGTTAAAGGGTAAACACCCAGATTTCAGGTTGATTTTGTTCTTCCTGAGACTATATTGGATAGAGAGGAATTGAAGTGTTCCACAAGCATCTATCTTATTCAGTGTGCTCTACCAATGTTATTTGTCATTCTTTGTGAATATTTATGCTTATTGAACCCATGAATTTATATGCCAACTTCCTCAATTATTTGGGGTATTAATATTTCACCTTCGTTGACGTTTTCATTTAGCGTATTTACTTAAACCAATACTCCCTCAAAAGTGGAATTGATAACAAGAATGGATATGTTCAAGTGCAAGCACATGCATGATGATGCAATTTGGAATATATTCAACACCGAACACATTTCTGTTGTGACTAAGACTTACCCAAAGATTTCATATCTCACACATGTCAACTGCAAATATTTACGGAGATCGATGAGCATTTTCAAGCAGTCAAATCATATGTGGCAAGGGATTTTCAATATTCCAAATTTCATGGTTTATTGCGTACTCAATAAAAAATGAGGAATATCAGTATCGTTAGCATCTATTCAAGTAATTTTCTAACTAATTGATGTATTTCAATCCAAGATGTTAATCACATATTCCATATTTTCATGGCACTTATCAACTTTAGGGTTCTATAGGGAACATATAGATGGCAGAGCATTTGTTAAGGATTAGTAACTGCTTCCAGACTTCTAGAACAATAAATCAAAGTTATATTTTATTCAAAGGCTTATTATTCAACAATTATCCTATGTTTTAGGTTTCATATCATTCCATCTATGATATGTTTTCAATTCTCGATCTCTTGTTATTAATTTTGGATATGAAATTTATTGATATATATATATATATATATATATATATATATATATATATATATAGTATGAAAAGGATGTAATAAAGTTGGTTCACTAGTACAAAATGAGGAATTAGCTACTACGTGACTAAAAATTCTAGTCACCGCTGGTTTTTCAAGTGATTTACTACTAAATATGAGCAATTTTGATTGACCGAACTATAAACGACTAAAATTAACAACTAATTTAGTCACGGCATAAAAAAATGACTAGCTAGAAGAATATGAATTAGCCATTTATGTTAGTCATTTTTTATTGTTACTCCAACAATGGAAAATTGCAATTTTTGGACTTTAAAAAGTTATGTAATGGATAAATGGGGGCTTCCAATTGTCTTCTCAAAGGCTGCAATTCATTAAATAATTGAAATTATGACCCCTTTCACAAAAATTTCCTACGTCCCATATGTTTTCATAGAAAACAACTCTATGTTTGATGAACTAGGGAAATGGGTTGTTGATTCATAAGAAGATATGTTCGTCTAAATAGAGTCTTAGGAAGATGAGATATTATATTCCCCTCACAAGCACATTAACTTTAATTTTTTCATGTTTTGTATCTTCAAGGTTGGTATAGTTTTTGAGATGGAGTTCTCTAGAGCTAACAATAAATACCCAATCTAATATTATACCATTAATTTATGGTCTATAAGTGAAACTTTTTGAAACTCCCAAACAATATCAAATACAAATATTACAAAATATACCATTACTCATTATATATATAAGAATAAAATAAATGGTAGAAAAAGATATGTTTATTATATTGACCAAACCCATCAATTTCTCCATATAAATTGCTCATACAATCCCATGTTTCATTTTACATTCATAAACAAACATATGCTATAGTTTTTTGCATTTTCAACAAGTTTACTATATTGACCAAACCCATCAATCTCTTCATATCAATCACTCATGCAATCTCATGTTCCATTTTACATTTATAAGAAAATATTCAACTTGGTAAAAACGAATTCACACATGGTGTATATATATCCGGCTTAAACCTTGATTAATTTTGTAACTTTGTTTTTATTCTTCAACTTCGTAAAAAGAAATTCACACATGGTGTAGATATGTGCGTCTTAAACACTAATTATTAGTTTTGTAACTTTGTTTTATTTTAGTGCAAAAAGTTTAAAACATGTAAAGTAAGTTTTAAAAAAAACTTATTACTTTGGAATATTTATCTTGTTACAAAGGAATAGTTTGTTCCTATACCATTAAAAAAATAATTTGATTTTCTAAAGTAATATAACAAAAAGGAATGAAATAAGTTGTTTCACATCTCTCCTTTATAATAATCATTAATTCAAGTAGTAAACTCCCGCTCAACGTTCAAAATTGAACCCTTCCCAGCCCTTCCAAAGGGTTCTAGCCCTTCCTGAAAGTGTAAAATTAAAATTGCCCTTCAAAAAAAAATTAAAATCTGAATTTCACCCTTCCAATTAAGAAGGACATAATTTATATCAACATTTCAATAGAAGAGCAACATTTGAAATTATCCATCCATATAAATTTCTCAAGATGTTAAAATTCCTATGCTATAAAGTTCTACTCATCAATCAAAATATTGGAAATATCATAAATTATAATCACTCACTCACTCACGTCATGCCCTCAGTGTTTAGCTGTGCATGATGACCAATGATCATTGACGACTACGAGGCACTGGCTACCAAGATGTGACTTTGAATCCCAAGTCATTTGGGGTTGCACTCTAAAGTGTGACAATGTGTCAGGGATTACAACTGTAATAACAAAGAACAACTACTAGTCTACTACTAGGCCTGAAACGAGCCCAAAACTTTGTGCCTACTATCTATGTGAACCTAACTACCAATGTCCACTCGTTTTTCGTCAAAATGAAATTCAAATGGCCAGTTTGATGAGCCCTCCTCTACAAGATTTCATTGCGTGCATGAATATCACAGACGCACGACAACTATAAATAGCACTCAATGCATGCAACTACAAATAATGGCATGCTTCTAGGATCACACATTATGCAGAGGTCAATTTATGCATTGATACAGGGAGGTGCCACTAGGCACTTGATATAGAAAAACAATGAGCTAGAAAAAAAATTGGACCAAAGCACCACAATGGTTATTAAGAAATTTAAAATAACAATTTTTTCCTTAAGAATAGTCTTCAATTTTATGGGTGACATGATCATGATGTAATCTCCCTCCGTCCTTCCAAACATTTGTGGTTTCTCACAACTTTTTTCATGGGCACTCACCACCAAAATACATATAAAAATTACTTGCTTTACATCATCTTCTCTTTAAATCCTCATATCATAGACATAACTAAGGATTATTATGCATGCACATCCTCACCTTATAATATCAATTGGGTCAAGGCGCAGAGACATCCATAAAATATCAAATGTGTCAAGACACAAAGAGTAAGAGACAACTATAAGTAAGTCTTATATTAAATTTACTATATAAGTCTTTAATTGACACTATCAACTAAGATTTGATATGTTGGATTGTCGTGATATTCTTTTCACTCCTTACCAATGTGATATGAAAGGCATTCTTTGAAGGTGAAGTCCAGAATTTTACATCTTCTTCTTCATTCTCATGCCTTTTGGCAATACAATAAGGAGGGTAGTGACCCACATCAACATGTAAAATGGTTTCGACATAGAGGCAGACAAATTAATTGTTTTCATTAAATAACTTAAATTTCCTACCCGTGACTTTCAATTCACCGAATCATGGACTGGTACAAAACACAACAAATTTTACAACCTTGAGCTCTTAATTACTCACACCTAGAACTTGATCAAAGCATGCCATTAATAAAATTATTTTGGTGTTCTAGTTCACTTTAAAAGGAATATTGTTGAGACTTAGACATGCAGTGAGTTGCAAGGCTTCAATTGACTTGGGCTTGATTCCATTGCCCCTCCATCCCATACATGTATTTTGTTGCGTTAAGTGTTAAACAACAAAATTTGATGCCTCGACCCCAGAGATGATATCGTTGCTAATTTGCTTGGTATGCAGTATTTTTTTTTAACGTTTTTTTAGTTGTGTATTATTTTTTCTTAGGTGCCCAATCCCATCATTCCTACATCACTCAGGACTGGACTGCTACCCTCTCTCTAGTTTGAATTAAGTTTTTGGTTGTATATATTGGTTGTAGGTTTATTATAGCCTTGTTTTGCTTAGTGGCTTCCTTTTGTACATAGTTAACAGTAAGTAATTCTCTCATGGTTCTAGTTTTTCTTTAAGACTATATCTAGTTATGACATTTTGCACTATGCATAAGATCAAACGAATTCCCCAATATGGTTATTGCATAGTCTAAATAGTTTTTTTTGTATAATGAAGCATGCTCCAACTTGAAAATAATACTATAGAATAGTTGTTATGTTACTTACTCTAAAAGTAGTGTTACATATTTGTCAAATTAATGCATTTAAATTAAGTTTTATTGAAAATATGTCATATTTTTGTATAGATATTAAAAGGTGCTCAATTCTTTAAAATTGTAAAAATTTAAATGAACAATATTTTCTTTTTTGCATTTTTGAATTTTTTTTTAATTAATTTATACTTGCCAAATAAAGTACAACTATTTATATTACCCTTCATCTTTAAAGGGCTCGGAGAATAAAACTATTTATATTGCGCTTCATATTTGAAGGGCTCGGAGAATAAATGCCCTTCCAATTGAAATTAAGACCCACCCTTCAAATTTGATCACTGCTCCCGCTCATTGTTCCACGGGCCAACCAAAATACAAATGAGGTTGTTAATAACCTTCCCAACAAGGCTCTGGCAGGATTTCTGATCCCATAAGACTAGGTATTATTTTGCTAGTAACTACTCAAAATTAGGATTTGAGAAACGTCGCTTCGTCACTTTAAACCATCCTATCTAACCTTCCATTCCGCTTGCCATTCCGTGTGTCATTTTCATAATAGAGGTCAAAGGATATTCACAGATCTTGTGATGAAGCTGTCACACACTTCTGCTATTTCGATGCATGTGTTTATGCGTACAATATTCATTAGAGGGAAGTTGGAACTTGCTGAGAAGTTGAAGAAATGAAACTTTGAAATTGCCTGCATGTTTCTTGTAGAAGAATCTTGCTACCATAAATGATTTTGGCATTCCCAGAAAACCTATCATGGGTCACCTAGATACATGTATGAAGCAGATTAGAAATAACAGGATTGTTTATCTTCTTGTACCTGCAAGCTCAGTCTCGTTTGTCATTTATTTCTCCTGTGATGGTAAAGAAATAGTGAAGAATCCCAGGCTTAGGAGAACTTTTAGCTTCCATCCGAGTTACTCCCAAGCTGTGGATAGTTTGGCTCTGTCTCCTTCTCCTGAAATAGTAAGTTATGGAGATAAAAAGAGTATTTCTCCTGAAATCTGGCTGCATGGAAATAACCCTAGTGTAGATAGTGATGGTTACCAAAATAGTAACAGTTTAAAGCAGAAGCATAGTGGTGATAATTTGGCTTCGAAGAAGGGACAATTGGAGAGTCAGTATCTAGAGCATGTTGTGGAGAAAGAATCTCGACCGGTAAATCAATCTCAAAACATCTCCAAATTGGGTGCAGTAGTTGACAGTACTTATGGTAAAGTATATGCAGTAAAAAAGAAAGAAAACCCACCAGTCCAATGTGATATATATTCCAGGAAATGGGTTAGTGATGATGCATATCCTCTTTATATTTCTGGAGAATTCCCTTATATGAGTGGCGCATTTGACTGCAAAGGGAACGGGCGCTCGGAATCAGGATATACACAATGAATATGGCAACATAGAGATTGTAATATTCCCAGGTATGCAAAACTACTTTTTACATTTACGAATTCTCTGAACACTATATTCATGAAATGCCTCTCAAATTAACACTTGTCTTGCCTTGAAGGTTGAATGCTGCCGACATGTTGGAGAGGTTGAGGGGAAAGAGACTCATGTTCATAGGGGACTCCATCAATTGTAATCATTGGGAATCCCTAGTCTGCATTATGAGAACTGCAATTCCTGAAAAGAGAAAGAAATTTATATCCAAAGGCGCCATAACTACTTTTCTAGCTATGGCAAGATTTTTAACAGAAACAACTTTTCATTTTATTTCCACAGGTTGAATAGAAATTTAAGTAACAAAGAACCTAATTTATGGCAACGTGCTGCAGGATTATAACTGTACAGTGCAGTTATTTTGGGCTCCCTTCTTGGTCTGTACAAATTCATATAAGAATAAGAAAGATTATTTAGGCTGAAATTTATTTAATATGTTAAATTTGATGATCGATCACTACACCCGTAAGAGAGTTAAATCGTAGAAAGAAGATTAGAGGAAGGTGTGGGCATGGAAGAAGGGTTCCATCCGTTCATGACCGAAATATCAGCATCGATCACTGATCCCCTTCTCAGGCCTTACCATTACCCTTCTACGCGTGATTTTCTCAAACTATGAACTCTTTCAAATTTAAAGCATTTGCTTTTAATATTCTTGTTTATTGTCAATTTTATGTTGAGATTTGAATCCTGAAGTATGTATATGTGAATGAATGGCGATCGGTTGATATCTGCAGAAGGTCATTTGGCGGAATGGGCGAAGGACCAATATGTGGGCTCTCTCCTAGGTAACCTGCGAGTGTTGAAGTGGATGCGATGGTGACAGGGGAGGAGATTCGAACTACTACGTCCTCGGATCCTTACCCACCCTCTATCCATGGCCCTCTTCTCACAACAATAGATTCTTCTTCACAAGGTAATTCCAATTCTTGAACAAGGAAGGAATTTTCAGGTATAAAATGTGTCTGTTTTAGTCAGGTTTGTCAGTTCGATCCTGAGTCGTCATAGTTTTAGTTTTGAAAAGTTTGGCCCCTTAATCTTACAGCCCTAAATTGCAAAAATGACTTGTGAATTAAGTTTCTATGGTGGGGGGACTTGTGGGCTCCACTTTTTGAAATTAGTGGGGAGGGCGACATGTAGATACTTCAACCATCAAATTTTATACATATGACTAAAAAACTAATAATAACAAAGAATTTAAACTTACATGAATCAGAAAAAAACTTCAAACGTGAAATATAATGTGATGCGAAATTGGAATGAAGATTGAAAGTAAAAATACGAAAATCTGAAACTGAAGGTGAATTCTGAGAAAGCTGAAAATCTGTAAATTGACACTGTAAACTGAGGAATTTTTACTGGCCACCACTATCAAATTTCTACAAAGAATAAACTCTTAGACTAAATTCATATAATATATCACAGGGCATGGAAAATGCAAGTCAGACTGTAAATCATATTGTATGTTCATTAAATCTTAGGCAACAAACTATCATTGTTGAAGGCGTTATATTCAATCCTTTGAAAGTAAGGATATGAATGGTCTTGATCGACTTCAGGGTCAACCCTTTTCTAATAAGGTCATGTACCAAACTTCCTTTGTGTTTCTACGTCATCATCAATATCTTTTTTTGGCCAGCATTGCATACAAAGTAAGGATATGAATGGTCTTGATCGGCTTCAGGGTCAACCCTTTTCTAATAAGGTCATGTACCAACCTTCTTTTGTGTTTCTACGTCATCATCAATATCTTTTTTGGCCAGCATTGCATACAAATTAGCTACGATTAGGTTAATGTTCAAGTTCCTTCATGTTGAGAGGCATAACTGTAGTGAGGTGGTTGTGCTTGTATTGATGTGGAGAAGGTTCAACTCCCACTTGAGGAATAAAGCTTGGACATGAACTTCCACAAAGGTTCAATGTGAATGTGATGAAAGTGGTTTTAGATAATTCTATTTTGTAATTTATTTTAGGAAAAATGAAAAGTCTTATATTTAGCTAAGTCTAATAAAGTGTATTTACTACATAAATGATTTGGAGGCAGATTTGTACAATCAGTAATGTTATGGACAAAAAATAGAAAGTAATTAGTTAGTTAATTAGTAATTAGTTAAAAATTAATAAGATAAAAAGGCTCATAAGATAAAAAAAGAAAACCGAAAAAAAAGAAAAAAAGAAAAATCCATATCCTCTCATAAAATCAAAATGTAAAACCAAATAAAATGTCATTAAAAAAATGACTCCTCAAGAAAATGGATGCCTCTCAATGCTTGATAGATCTGCATTTATGATGGATCTATGCTAGTTGTATAGTAGGCCATACAACTAATGTTAATAATTTTTGTGTGGGCCATACCTTCTCAGTAGTTCTTACAACTCAATTCGAGGGTGATTTGTTTACTGTGTTTCATTGTCATACCTGAAATGATATTTTTTGGTGGAAAAAGGATACCTTGTCATACATGAAATGCAAGAAAATGTATCTGTGACAAAATACTCCCATGTTGTAATTCCCATGTCAATTTTCTCTGATTCCTGGACATAGCTTTAGCTGATGCATGCTAGGCTATAGTTTTATCTAAAATGTGGAAGGGTTGCATTTTATTTGTGTGGAATTTAAATGTGCGAACTCTCTTTTTCTAGTGAAAAAAGCTTAATTTTATTAATAGATAACAAAAATACATTCTGCAGAAGAGGCTTGTTTCTAAGCCTTTTCAAAATACTTATTTTCAGTTCAAACAGTTTGTCCCATATATGGTCCCAAAATCCCATACACAGGTTTACAGCCATATCACCAAAACAATAAAGTCATTGATCTAATAGAAACCAAAAATCTGTATATCCAGCAAGCTCTTCCATACCGAGAATCACTGATTTGAGTTTCACATCTTTGAAAATTGTTGAAAGTTTCGATCAGAATTTAGTCTAAATAAGCAGAGCCAAATCATCTATGAATTTAGTACAAGTCTTTTCTAAATCAGATAGGAAGTGACTTTTCTAAATTCTTGTTTGGTTTAGGTACCCTTCTGTAACAACAAAGTATATTTAGAAATCTTGTCTACCATTGAGTTGAAATCTTGGTAAATGTGTCAAAAAAGGATTGTTATTATGGTTTCAAAACAATTTTTGACCTCTTGAACTTGGTTCATGCAGGCCCAGATTCTCGATGTTGGACAGATGATTAGCCCAATCTATGATAAACTTTGAATCTCCATAACCTTAAAATTGTTTAATACTGTTGATTGCATGGGCAGACCCGGGTTTACTATAATCAACCAACAACACCCCTAGCTCACTGGCCCTTTCGGCGACAGACCGCAAGGCGGCCTGAAGTCTCACCCGAAGTGAATCTAATGGGTTGGCCAAGACTCAAGTGTCTTGGACCAGGTTCTGAGCATCCTACTTCTCTTCTCTTACTCCTGTTAGCCACAAGGTCAGCTATCTCTGCGCGTCGCACGTCCCCTTCTACTCGACGCTCTTTAAGCTGCGCAATTCTTACCCGCGCGCAAGTTGAACGGTTTCTTCCCTCGTCGCACAACTTCCACTTACTCACAATATCTCCAACCTTATCGCATCTCTGCGCACCGCGGGACACTCGACCTCTCCTCAACGCTAAGCCCTCAGCTCGTAGTATCGCGCACCACAGCTCCTCTGCCGGTGAGATATCGCCTCTCTGCGATATCCTACCTCTACGACTTTGCACTCTTAGCATTGACTGTGTCGACGTGCGAAACTCTACTTCCCAGAAGTTATATTGTGATTAAATGGTCATTAGAAACAAACGTAAAGGAGTCTTTAAGCAGCTTACTAAAATACTTCAACTTATCTCTATCTTCCTGCATTACCGTGAGCTGAACAATACATACATTCACTTACTGCAACTAACATCATATGCATAATAACCAGTAACAATAAGCAAGTACAATCACATTCGTGCAACACATAACACGCAGATTTAACGTGGTTCACCCCCAGGATGGGAGCTACGTCCACCAAACCGTGCTTCTATTATATATCTTGAGGGAAGTTAGCACAGTCTATTGCACCGCATATGCAGCGCGAGATCTCTTCTAGACCTCTGGCCTACTTCTATCTCTATATTGCCTTTCTTTCAATATATCCTTCCCTCTCTGTCAATATTTGCGGATGGTTACATACAGACTCAAATGACTCATAGACAAGCTAGGTGTCTGGATCGTTACAACACAGTCTGTCTGACTGACTCCTGAGTCTACTTCACAAAAGTAATCAACTAACCAACTAACGAATCATCCTACGAACCAACCCTTTACAATACAAAATACAAGATTTTATAGGCGGCCCGAAGGTCTCACCATTACAACACTGTGGGCCTGTCCCAACAGTAAACCCATACCCTAATTAGTGACAGTCGGTCCTCTATGTCCTTGAGGTAGCCGCTTCCCGTCACACCACAGCTCTCTGCAGTCTTCCATGCTTCCTGACACCGACCATGGGTACTATGCACCGCTTCTCTGCTTTCTGTCCTTCGCCTTCAATGCTTGAGCCTCGTTGCTCCTTCTTCTTTATAAGGGTTGCTAAGCCCTCCTGTCTTCCGCCGCTGCCTTCAATGCAGTGGTTGAGCTTTCTTCTCTTGGCCGCTCGGGTACCGTTGCCTTCTTGACTTTTCTATCTTAAAAGTCATGGTTTTCGGCTCTGCTCTACAGCTGGAAACGTGCTACGACGTCGTAGCTCTGCCTTAACTTCTTTCCGCCAAAACTTTACCTTTCCTCTAAACTAACAGCTTCTTCTGTAGCTACGGGACCCTACTCCAACAAATACCTCCATTCACAGCTATTTTCCACAGTCTGAATGTAGACTTCTGCCCTGCTTGCCCCTTTACTAGCACCATAGTTTAGCAACAAATGAAAAGAAGAGTTGTTAGTACAAGTCTTTTCTGAATTAGATAGGAGAGTGACTTTTCTAAATTCTTGTTTGGTTTAGGTACCCTTTTGTAACAACAAAGTATATTTAGAAATCTTGTCTGCTATTGAGTTGAAATCTTGGTAAATGTGTCGAAAAAGGATTATTATTATGGTTTCAAAACATTTTTTGACCTCTTGAACTTGGTTCATGCAGGCCCAGATTCTCGATGCTAGACAGATGATTAGCCCAATCTATGATAAAATTTGAATCTCCATAACCTTGAAATTGTTTAATTCCTCCATTCTCAGTTGTTTTCCATAGTGTGAATGTAGAATTCTGCCCTACTTGCCCCTTTACTAGCTTCATAGTGTAGCAACAAATGAAAAGAAGAGTCGAAAAAAACAAAGCACCAACTCCACAAATACCTGATACATAGATCCATCTTAATCCTGCATCTATGAAGCACCAAGAGGGATCAAATTTCTTGTGTAAATTTTTTCTGGACATGAACAAAATTTAATATAACAAAAATTACACCTCGAGAAATTGTATTCCTCTTGGTACTTGATAGATATGGATTTAAGACAGATCTATGCTGGTCTATACAAATCCGACCTAGCTTGACATCCAAACAAAATACCTATGCATGCACAAATATTTACACATTAGATTATGTGTAGGACATGGGTTGCGAAATGGGCTATTACACCCCGGTGTTGGATGAGGGATGTTGGAGGCATTCAAATCTTGTGGTTCATCTCTGTGGGCTATGAGGGTCACAAACTGTAATTTCCTCATATACTATAAATCAGTTTTACCTATCCTACTTCATTCGTCTTTTGTTGTTGTTAGTATGGTTTTATCCTTTCTCTTTCTTACATTTCACATTTTCCATGGATACCATATAGTTTGTATCTTATGCCCTATTTTATTCTTTATTGAGAATTTAAGTAGCCTATTTTTCATTTGTATTCAGTGTTAGAAGGATAGGTTAAGTATGAATTCTGATGCAGTTGTTGTCCTGTCATCCTGCAGATATTTATTGGCGTTGATTTCTCAATCTTTTTTGGATATTGGATCTGTATCAAGAATTATGGGCAACATCATCAAATTATGTTTACAGCTTTGTTGCATTATTGAACAATATGAAGGCAACCCAAATACAACAGAGTTGGAGCAGATTACAGAGGTTAGTTTAATATTCTTTAAAGGTACTCTTAGCTTTTAATCTATAGCTTCTATTTGTTTAGAACTTCTTAAAGAAAATAAAGAAAGTGTTCAGTCTTATGCATTCAACTTTGGCTTCAACAGCTTTAGAGCTATTCTTCACATAGAAAGTAGGCATCGAGGCAAATACTTGCATTAAATAATTGTGCATTCAACAAAGCTTGTCTTGATTTCTTAACTACTTGTTGCTTTTAACTTTTTACACTTTAAATTTTATAATTTGTTCTGGTTCCTTTTATGTTTACCGATCAAAGCTTTCACAGTTTTTATTGAGGTGCATTTTAAAATTTAACATGCATTGTAGAGATATTTTCTAGTAATTTTAATCTCAATTTATGCATTTGTTAGAATTTTTTTTTTCATTTACGAGTAATGATTTTTGACATCTAATATTTAAGATAAGCTTGCTATTTTCTTTGAGGTGGATTATAATATGGAAGGCACTAGACAGGTGGAATGGTCTTTCTTAATTTTCATACATAAAATTTCTGGAAAAGAACAGAAACTACGTGGTATGATGGTATTGTCTCAAAAGCACTCACCTCTTTGTGTTTGTGTATTGTTGCTTAAGCCCATTGGGGACTATCAAACATATATGAGAAATTTGTTGGCTCTCATTTTCTATCTATGTTGTATGAATTGAATCTTGATCAGGGTTTTTTCTAGAGGGTTTTACGAGGTTTTTTTTTTAAATTTATAGCATTTGTGGTTAGCTTAGATATGCCTTATGCCAATGAGCACTTTCAAAACATCTTAATATTTTATTGGTGCATTGATATGGACCCATCATATGTTGTATATCTCTTTGCATCTAAATTATATCCATTTATAATTTATCTCTTTGCATGTAAAATGAGTGTCCCATTGAAAGTATAATTTGAAAGTAGCTGAGAGGTCCTTTATCGATCAAGGACCCCATTTCCCAATACAAACATTATAATTGAAACAATTTCTCAGTGTCCTTGAGAAAGTTCAATGTCTGCAATTCTTCTATTTTTAATGTGTATGATTTTCATTATAAAAGTGCTTTCAATCATTTCACCTTGCTTATTTTGTTGGCATAACATTTTACTCAAAGCTTTAATGATCTGGAAAACCATACATGCATTCTATTCCATACATTTACTAACATCATGATGATATGTCAGTTTTTCCCCTAACATCATGATATTTGTCCCTGGATCACAAAACGTGGCATCCATATACTTGAGAAGTGCTATTGCTAACTATACAGTCCCACATTTATAGCATTATGCAGTCTAAATTGCAAGTAGCTTCACATCTATTGATTGTTGTAGATTTCAATATAGTAATCTCAGTTCATCCTTATCAAAATTTTCACAACATCAAGTTTCCTCTTGTTCCTCAAACCTATAGATTTCCAGTGATTTCGATCATTTTAAGTCAAGTTCAACCCATAATTTCTAGCATCTTTCTGATTTGACTGCCGATGATCTCTAGTTTTTTTATCAAAGGGGAATGCTGGCATGCCTCTCAACTACTACTAGGGATTCCAAAGCATGCCTCTCAACTAGTACTGGGGGTTCCAAATCATTCCCTACAAGGGGGTGAATGGTGGGGGGAAATTGATTAAAAAATATTTGAAAAGTGTGTGTGTACATTGCTTATTAATCTTTCTAAGACTAAATTCAAATTTCTATCCTATATACAATTTATATCATGTCAGATGGTTATGCATGGATGTTTGGGTTCACCTATTTGAATTTCAAATTGTCTAATTATTTTTACTATAGCATATATTTATGTCAGATGGCGATGCATGGATGTTTGGTTTCACCTATTTGAATTTCAAATTGTGTATAATTGTTTGTACTATAGCATATATTTTTGACTAATTGTGTTTCATTCCTTTAAAAGTACTATTTTTTTGTTATTATCTATATTTTTCTGTATTCTTAAGGGTGGGGTGAGGATCCACTCGAGCCTAACTTTGTCGTCCAGTTTGCTACACTCTAAAATTTATGAGGTCTCTGCAGCCATCAATTCTTGACATATTTTTATGCCTTAACATTTAATTTTTGAGGCAACATTTGATTAAGCTTTTGGATTTTTAATTATTTGTGTTTGCAATAATGAAATTTTAGAATTAAACAATGACAACTGCAAATGCCTAAGACTAGTACTTTGAGACAATAGCGTAACATTATAATGTGTGTCACTACACTAAAATTTATAGAATTTTTACAATTACAAGTTTACAAATTCAATACAAAAATTAAAATGTAACAAAAGGCTGACTATGCTCTGTTCACTGTTGAAGGTTGTGGCCTGTAGAATTTCACTCTGCTCTGGCCACTATTGTAACATGTACCTTGTAGTTTTTTGTTATTACGAAATGATACTAGTTATGAGTAGTACTAAAACTGTGGTTTGGTCTCTGAGCAAAACCTTGCTAAAAAATTAAAATTAAAATGATGATCTGTGGTCTAGTCATTGGTCTGAGACTAATGTTGTAGCTTATAGCCCTAAGCTACTGCTGTTGAAGTCTTTAACCTTGTGACTTGTAGCTACCAGAGATAATTTTAGGGGCGAATTTTAGCCCAATGGGCTATTTTTCCATGTTTTTCTCCCAAAAAAGATTCGCCATTTTGCATTTTTTGAAGCCCTTTTCGCCCAATTTTGATGGGGTAAAATTTTTCACCCTAAAAATCTCCAAATTATTATATAAACGACATAAAATCCTTGGAAATTAAAATATTTTTTGAAAAATATCGCCAATCATTTTATAGTTGGTGTTTTAAGAATTGGTAATATTCTCCAACATTTATACACTTTTAAATAAGTATGGTTCCTTAAAATCATCCCTGGTAGCTACTAGAGGCCATTGTCAAACCCTTCAAATTTCATACTTGTAGCAAGTGTTGTCAAACCCTATGGGCCTATAGCCTTGTCATTGGGTATGGTGAAGAGAGGGAATGCAGTGTGATTCAGCTTTGGGTCTATAACTTTGTGCGAGGAATGGATGGGAGCGTTTCTTTTATGTGATGAACAATGGAATGCTTAGAGGAATGAATGGGTCTTTGAGAGGTGAGAGATTAGAGAATGGAATGCTACATGGCTAGAGGAAGAATGGAATGCAGCAAGTCAGATCAGACTTAGGATTTAATAATGAATTTATTCAAATTCGAGTTCATCTTGAAGTTTACCTAAAATTTCAGTGAACTTCAACAAGTTTGTTTGTAATTGCTTGAAGTTTGGCGAATTTCAAACTTGAACCTTGAAATTCACCAAACCTGGTGACTTTGTGTACAATACATACTTTTTAAGTTTTTTCATTCTCATTCACAATGGTTTCAATTGTCAGAATACATTGTATGACATGGATTACGATGCAGTCTATTTTATGGAACACGATATTGTGTTAGATGCACATGTCTTAAGTAGTTGTTTTTTTAACATTACTACTGCTAGTACCTTAGATGGTTAAGTCGAAGCTAGTTAGGTTGTTGCCAATTTGAGATATGGGTAAAATATGGAAGTGTAACAAATTGATATTTATTTTTGTATGATTCTATTAGTTTAGCCAATTGTCATAAATGAATTACCACTTCTATCTATAATGAAACATCTAGGTGCCACAGTCAAGGGTGTAATTTGTCCAATCAGCCAACTTTCTCGCAAACATAGCTTATGCACAAGATGCTGGAATTTATGGCTTAGAACATAAGTACACTAAGCTAACTCAATGCACAGATCCCTTTTAAATCAATACAAACCAGAATATAGTCATAAGGGAATAGGTCTAGTTTTTATTAATCATAATATAATACATGTATAGAATACAATATGTGCTTGAAATTTGAATGCTCTAGTCAGCTCTAAAGACAACTTGCTAGTACTAACAACTTTTAAATCATTGGCTAATCTGATGCTAGTGGTTTCCATTCTATTTATTCCCTACACTGGTTGATTGTCCAATGTCCTCAAACTCTTCATTTCCCTACACATTGATTCATCATGTATTTTTGTCTCTTCAGTTTCACATAGTGATTCATATTTTCCCCTAATGATTCATCTTCCCTCATGTGATCTTTGATCTTCCTTTAGTGTGTTGACTGACACGCACACTTGCTATGCTTCTCATGTGCATTTTCTATCATTCTTGTACTAATGCTATCATCCTCACTTTGCTTCACTCTTCATGAGCTTTAACTTCTACTCCTAAACTACCATGATTTTCTCTTTCATGCCTGCAATTTAATTCTTGTTGTGCTTGGGTTCTATCATGGACTTTGTTTGATCATGCTTTTCTCTCTTTGTTGCCTGTGGTGCTTTTTCTGATGTGACAATTTCCTCTTGTGCTTTCTTGGTGTGTTCCCATACTTAATATTTTTATGGATGCTCCATCATTGGGCTACTGGTCTCTTTTCACTAAAGATCATGTTAGTGGTCAAGGATAGTCTCTGGATATTTAAATAGTATGGAATTTGTCCCTGACTTTGATAGACATTATTATGATTGAGTATTTGTTTCCTATTTTTCACCAGAAAGCCTATATTTTTGCTCTATATTGATGAATTTGGAATTTGACATGTCTTAAGATGCTTGTAAAACATGTATCTAAAATTTACTGGTGTCTCCCATTGATAATGAAAAATGAAATCTAGGATATATCTTCATATTCCAGGGCTTGCAATAAGATTCATTTGGAATTGTAATTTGTTTTTCTTATGGCCTAATTTAGAAAGAGATATAATGGCAGGTTTTATTGGATCATGGTCTGGTTTTCCATAAAGGAGAATCAACGATTTACAGAAGACAATGATTTTGATTCGGCATAATTTTAATAGTTAGATTGGATCATAGTGATAAAGAATGGGAAGAGGTACTCATTACTAAATCTCTTTGGTAAGAGTATTTGTAGTATTTTTATTAGCTTTAGTTACAGGGAATATTGTACATAGCTCTCAGGGATTAGTTTATCATAAATACTAGTTACTGGTAAGTTGTAATAGTAATAATTATGTAGTTTGTAGATTGATATCTATCATAAATTTGTTTGAATATCATCATTGTCAAGCAATAACAACTTCTTAAAGGGTGCTAGCTCAATGGTAGAGGGCCTGCCTAATTATAGGCAAGAGGTTGGTGGTTCGATTCCTCCGTGCCCTATCATAAATTTGTGACTACAAAAACGACTAAATTTGCATATATACGACTATTAGTAGCTAATTTCCCTTATCTTAGTCATATTTAGCTTAGTCATTAATATGTTAACATCTAGTAGTTTATTTAGTCAAATATTTGGTCATTAATGGTTGCAATCAATGACTAAATCAGTGACTAAATCAGCGACTAAATCAATGACTAACTCAGTGACTAAATCAATGACTAAATCCATGACTAAATCAATGACTAAATCATTAACTATCAATGACTAAATCATTGACTATCAATGAATAAAACAATGACTACTAAGTCAAGCTATTAATGACTAGTGAAATACGACTAGCAATACGATAGTGGAAATTTGCTACTATTAGTCACCGACTCAAAAATAGTCATTTATAGCCTGATTTTAGTTATTTTTTTAGTCATTAATTTCTCATTTTCTACTAGTGGTTCTAGCCTATGAGGCTGAGAGTTGTAGGAGGCTAGAGAAAGAGAGAGAGAGAGAGAGAGTAGCTTGACTGTAAATTTTGTAAGCACTTCAGTTGGTGTATCATATTATCAGAGATTCAGATAAGCTTTATTACCAGTTTGTAATCTTCTAATTTTCCATTTTTCGTTGTTCTTCTCATTTTAATAAAAAAGCCCAATTTTGAGTATCAAAACTTCTCATATCTTACGAATTCTTGAGCAGTGAAGGATTCAGTTCGATTGCCCATGAGTAATGCTTTTGTTCAAATGTATTTTATTTGATCTCCAGAAAGTATTTATGTTCTTCAAATATCCATCTTTATGAATTGTAAAATTGATCTAGTATAGTTCATCCTCTGCAATTTATATATGTCTTCTTGATTCTTTTGTGTTTGACACATAGTGAACTTGTCTGGTAACTATCTTAAATGCCTCTTATTTATTATATGTAATAGATATTACATGCCCAATGGTTGTAAACATTGATCGAAAGTGTCTTCAATTCTATTGTTTGCATGTCTTTCCTCTCTTGTTCATTCCACTTGATCCACCAATAAACTAAATCATAAACTTAGAGGTGCCTAAACATTTTGCTTTGCAGTCAAGTGAAAACTTTAGGACTAACACATATTGTATTTTTGGCTATGGTTGTCGAATGGAGGGTATTTCCAACAAATCTTTCTTACTTGCTGGACACTGGGGCCTGGGAAAGTTAATTGTTTTCTATGATGACAACCACATCTCTATAGATGGTGACATCGAGATCACATTCATAGAGGATGTTACCTCTCATTTTTAAAGTTCAAGATGGAACACTATCTGGGTTAAGAATGGTAATATGGGTTATGATGACATTCGTTCTGCTATTGAGGAGGCCAAATCTTTGAAGGATAGACCAACTATGATTAAGGTGACTACTACTATTGTCTTTGGCTCACCAAATAAACAAAACTCAATCATACAAGGAAAGTGTGCTATCAGGGGTAGTTGTTGCAAGGTTAGTGTAGAAATTATTTCAACTTTTGGTTGGGAGAGGTACATAGGATCCAAAGGAAAGGCTGTCAAGATAGACAGGTTTGGTGCTAGTGCTCCAGTTGGAATCTTCTATGAGTTTGTCCTCACTTGTGACAATGTGGTTTCAACTGCTAAACAATTTTTTTCATAGGTTTTCTTTGAGATTGTAGTTTGCGAGCAAGCTCATCTTATTTCTAAATGGCATATTTTCTTTCCATTTTGTTAGATTTTTCAGAGGTTAGAAGTAGAGTGAGGCACCGTGTGATGCAATAGAATATGGATAAATATCAATGCAACACATGTTGTATTTTGCATGAAGTGGAGTTCCCTACTCTTGCAGTTGATATTGATCCTATATAAGTTTCTTACAACCTACAAGATTTTGTAATGAATATTTCCATTTATTGAAATCCAAGTTGTCTAACCATAAACACGGTGGCGAGCAGGAAATTTTTCCATGTTTTACATTACAACATTTCATTTTAGTGCATTTCCCTTCTTAATAAAGTTATGCAAAGCAACATTGTAATAATGTGTGGGGAAAATGGTCCAATGCACTATTACTATCCAACACGTTATCAAGTGGAATGCAATTTTAGTGCTACTACACACAACATAGTATGTTTCTGCATGTTAACATAAATGTTATATATTTGATAAGATATGTTATTATAATATTTTAAGACATACAAATCTCAACAAAAGTGTCCAAGGCTTGACAGAAACCTTGGCATGAGGATTGTGGAGTCAACACTTCAGATTTTATTCTAATTTAGCAGTCGTTAGTCAAATTTGATGTTGAAACAACCCTCGATCTATGAAAATAACCAACTATAATATGCATTATATAATTTAATTATCACATTTCTAGCCATATATCAAAGGATATTCGAATAAGCAAATACATCTAGGTGCATTTACAGAGAAATTTTATAGTGAAGCGTTCCCAAAATTATCCCAACAAAACATGAAACAAAAAAAACTGAATTTTTGTGTTGTTGATCCTTAGCAAATACCTCTTCTTGCAACTTCCATCTCTCGCTTTCTCATTCGCAAGGCATCTGTATTCTAAAAACACACCCAAAATATTTACAACAATTTCCACTTCAATCAAATAAACATTTTACTAAGAAATGGCGTTCAACAAAATCATAGTGAATTTGATTTTAATTACGACAAACAAATGAGGCAACCGCAAAAGAAACTATAGAGGGAAACTCAAGAATTATACTAGGAAATTTAATAATGATTCTCAATGAGATAAAATAAGAAATAATGTACCTTTGGTTGTGGTTTTTTCTTGAAAATGTTCATGGTTACGCTGATTCCCCCTCTAGAAATGAGGGTTTCTTTGAGAAGTTGAAACAGACTTCACAACTATGTGTTAAACCCTCGAAAGAAACTCAAAACTTTTGAAAAAAATATAGACCTTGATTTTATAAATTATTTTCTTGTATCAACCACGAAATCGAAGATGAGGATGAGAATCCACGGCGACAGATGAAATGGATAGAAAAATATGATGCATGTCCTGTGAGAAGACATCTCATTGAGAAGCTCGAGGATTGCAACAACTTATGCAGAGGTTTCACCCTCTAATTTTCCCACAATGTGGAAGACAAATGCACATCCTATGGTGGCATCTGCATGCTCGTTCCCCTATCATTTACCTTAATCTAACCCCAAATTCATTTTATTCCTTTGCGAATCTTTCATGCTTTCTTCTAATAAAAATAAATAATAATGTTTATATGTTTTTTTAATTTATTTTATATATATTAATATTAATAAATATAAATAATATAAATATATATTATATATTTCCCAATTTCATATAGGAAATTCATTTATCCCTTTGTACAATCTTTCCCTCTTTTCCTAAAAAAAAAATTATATATATACACACATACATACATACATACATATATATATACAGTAAAAAAAAATTGCTAAGGTTTTTCTATAGCTAGATTGAATGGATCAACATGATAACAATAACCAAAAACCAAGCTATCTCTAGGGTTTGTTCTTTTCAAGATGAATCTATGCATATATATAAGTAGCCTCCTCCAGAGAAATGAAATCACAATAGTTTTGTGATTTCGATCCCAAAGATTACAGGTAGTTGGGGGGAGATATGAGCTCCATGCTAAGTGTCATTTAAAGATTCATTTAATCCCTGATATGAGATATGAGTTCCATGTTAAGTGGTATCGGACGATCAACAACATCTGTATGGTCGTCTAACACATCCAACAATAATTAAAAGAATTTTACAAAAATGGAGGATTTTTTTCTTTTCAAATTGGAGGATACTGGTGATTTTTTTATAGGGAAGAGACCCGAGGGGAACTTAATAAATTTCCAATTCACGCACAAGGAGAACCATGATGAATGGATGCATATGGATAATTAATGGAGGTTGTGAAATTGACAATTTTTAGCTAACATTGTGATGACTCAAAATACATGAACTTGCAGAAATTTTAACAAACGGTTGAGAGAGTCAAATGATGATGGTTTTGTTCAAACAAAATATGAACGTGACCAGTATGATGAGCCAAACATAATGACACCAAATTCACAACATGAAAATGCCGAGAGGTAAAGACAACAAATATCCAAGAATCAACTCAACCACACTATGATGATGCACATGATGCAACTTGGAGAATTTGTCGAAGGGATAATATAAAAGTAAAAATTGTGAAATACGATATGGACATGATAAACACATCGAACTAGATGTGACAGTACAGATTAAATGATCTGGCAAAATTTTTTATTAGGTCTAGCTATAGTGTCATGTTTTGACACTAGCTTGTGTATCTAAATCCATCTACAATTTTACAATTTACTAAATTTTAACACTGCAAATGGATTCAGAGACTCGTTTCTATGGGGTCCATCTGCAGTGTTAAAATTTAGTAAATTGTACAAATTAATTGTCAAAATTGTAATTTTTCATTGTCGTAGTGACACAACTAAAACTGACCAATTTTTATGTGGTGATTTTTAGTTTAGGTTTGTGGTACTTGTGATATCTCAACTTGGGATGGTTTTTATTAATGTGTGTACCATAGATGTATTGAAAATTAATTATGATACATTAGGAAGGATGTAAAGCTTATAGACAAATTGCTTTTGCTACAAGAACATAAGACTACATATAAGGTTATTAATTTAAGCAATTAAAATATTCTTCATGCATTAATGATGAGCTATGACACATGAGGGTGTTTACAATTTCTAAATTCTAACGCTGCAGATGGATTCAAAGACCCCCTTAGTAAATTGTACAAATTGTACAATTTACTAAAAATGACTAATAAATGGGGTCTTTGAATCCATCTACAGTGTTATAATTTAGTAAATTGTACAAATTCATTGTCAAAATTGTATTTTTCCATTGTTGGAGTGACACAACAAAAAATGACCAAATAAATGACTAATTGTTATGTGGCAATTTTTAGTTTAGTTCTTAACTCGTGACCAAATTGGTCATTTATCTTGGTCATTTTTAGTTAGCTCACTTAAAATTTCTCAATTTTTTTCATTTATTCCTTGAAAAAGCTATGGTGACCAAATGTTTCGTCGCTCAGTCACTTATTTCTCATTTTTTACTAGTGCAACCTTTGATCTTCCATGCAATCATGAGTTGCACCAACTTTGGCAACTTCTCAAAAGAATTCATCTCTAAGCAATCGAACCTAGTTATCTTGTTGGTATCAACTACTGAGAAAACCAACATTGTAATCCTTGGATCCCACTACTGATGTTGCACCTCTCTAATCATCATTATCATTTGAAGCAATCTATCACTTTGAGGGATACCAGGATCCCACCACCCAATCGGAATTCCACCACTCCCAAATCCTGTAAAAATATACATGAACCGATCCAACATAGTCAACTCAAAATTTCCATAATTCACAACAAGTGCATGGTCAAATCTCTCTATGTCCCAACTCTCATAACGCACCTGTAACTCTGTATTCTCACCTCGTTCTATATCCTCTCCATCTTGAGGTACGACCATATCTTCCTCAATATTCGTGTCACAATAAGATGTGGAATCATCATCAACAAGATAAACTATTATGGCTTCACCTCCCGTCGTTACATGCTCATCTCCCTTCCATCCTATTCCCTTTCCATCTGCTATCATGTCTACTGTGTGAATTGTGGTGTCCTCCTATGCACTCGCTCTAATGGTGTCATTTGAACTAGGATCCCATACATCTATAATATATCCATCCCAAAAAACAATGGACACCTCCATGTCACTATCGGATGGTCCCTAGAGTATGTCTCACATCAACACATCTCCAACTACAGCCGAAACCATAAATGGACCTTCCATGAGAGGTGACTTAGAACCTTTGTACTTCCTAGCATGTATAGATCCAACCATCCTCGGGTCATGACTCTCCTCCTATTCATGTAAATCTAAAAGTGGTTCCTCCTTTTCATACTCAACTTCTACACATTCTTCCCTTGGAAGAAATAAGGTTCCTCTTGGTTGTCTTTCTTGGGCTTCCAACAACTCTACCTTAATAGCTCTTGGTAACCACTCATTTCCCCAAGCTTGAGTTTGTTCACATATTTTAAGTTCTAATATAAAAAATTAGAATGTTGGTTGCATGAAACCACAACACTTAACTCATCATTAACACACAAATATTGAGTACCAAGACTAGAAGGTTCTAGACTACCATCATCCTCATGAAGAATGGCTACTATATTATGATGATGCCAGGAAATATAAATGCTAGAAAAATCAGAATTGTTTCCATACCTTTGTTTTTTATTTTCATCATCCTTTAGTGGTCGATCCTTGATAGCGTGCTTTTTCACTATGATATCAACCTGAAGTATCAAGGGTGCATTATGTGATCCTTCTTAATCCCAAATCTCGTATGGTGGAAGAAAGTTTGTGAACATCATCTCATTTTCTTCAGGATTCCCACGTGGTGGATGATTTTTTATTTCCTTCAGTGGCCTAGAAAAATGGTTTGGTCCAAAGAAACAATCCTCTTCAACCATATTTTCTAATTTGTCTCCATTCCCGCACTTTCCAAACTCATCTTCTTCTATGTCTTCCTTCTAGGAAATGATATCATCCTCCTGAATTATTACTAGACCATATCTTATGTGTCATTCCTCTATATAATTGGGTGTAGTATTTGTCTATTGTCCTTCATGCTTAGCTTCTACACACTCTTCTGCAATCTTACAACCATATGGCAATGTCACACAGTCCTCATGGAATGATGCTTCTTTAGGGTTTCCACATGTATGACTAGTTTCCCCACTATTTTGACAAGTGGAATAACATGTTTCTTTCCATAATGGGATACCTATTTTCTCATGTTCATTGGAATGATGAACAATGACAGGGGATTTACCACTTTCTACACCAAATTCATCATAGAGATTTCTGGAGACTCTATCTGTGAAGATACCAAATATCCCCTTCATGTTTGGTGATTTAGAATATTCGGGTAGGGAGGATTTAAGTTGTTGTAAGATAAGATATGTCTCCTTTTGTGTCTTTTCAATGTTCTAATATGTCTTATCAAGTTTCCTCAGTATCTTCTCCCATTTAGGCTACTCCTCTTCTAGTGGTGAGGCAAGAAGAAAAGTAGGTAGTAATATGCCATTGACAATTATAGCCATTGATCAAATATTATTCTACACCTGATGCAGTCATCTTCTAAAAGTTATGATATTTAAATTTCCTTCAAGGTTTCTCTTAATTTCCCACAACTATCAAAGAACATGCTCTGATACCACTAAAATATCCAATATTAAAAAGAAATGAATATTAACTCCAAAATATCCAACATGGAATATAGTGATTTTCAACTGTTCACAAACTCCTTCCAAACCACTCTAATCCTTCCAAAATAGTCACAAGTTGACTAAAACACACCCTAATGGATGCTAATACATCATATCCATGAAATACAAAACAAAAACTAAACTCACAGGAATGCATGTATGATTCTTTAAATGGGGATGCGCAACATAAATAAACAAATCACTCGACCGATAAAATGGTCATATCTTGGGCATACATAAAACTTGTTTGATGAAACAAAAAGTGTTTCCCACTAGACTCAGATTCAATGGAATAGGTTTCACAACCCACAAATTCTCCAAAGTATCATATCCAAAAGATTACATTTGGCCCTCTCAACACTGGTACAATATTTTGGACACCCATGATTGTAGAATTTCCAAACCAATACTAAGCATTACCAAACATATCCAAATTGAATAAAAAAAACCCAAACACACCCAAATTTGAAACTAATAGACTTCAGTAATTTTGAATGAAATTTTATGCACCATACATAAATTTTGCACAAGCATACTAACATATGTACTCATAGATTAACTAGAACTTGAATATGGAGCATAATATTGGGAAAAACATTGTATATATTTATTATTGATTGGAAGGAGCTATAAATACATGGATGGATTCTAAAGCATATTCAACTAAATATAAAAATATTCTACAGAAAGAGGAGAGAAGGATGCTAGAAATCAACAAAGAAAAGAGGATGAAATACTTCTCCAAATGGTATATCTACTCTCACTAATGCACCCTCCAAAGGAAACAATTGACCCAAACTTGCATATATAACTACTACAATGTTCCCTCCATCATATATGAGTGAGATATAGTCATTAGAACATCCTACAAGCGATTTGGGGTGTGCCCTTGTCAACCATGAACCACCACACCATAAGCTGCCATCCGAAAAACACCAACAAAAAGACACTGCTGCATGTTGAAACTCTAAGACACAAACATGATATTAAACCTATAAATAAACATGGATATGATCTCCTTAAATGAATCTTTGTAGATAAATCTGAGTTACTTCCCTCTCTTCCATCTAGGGAGGAATCTTTCACAACCAAAATTGGCTACAATTGTAAAGGGCGCATCTCCCAAGCATGAAAATCACAATAGCTCACCAATTCAAAATTCAAATGACTAAAAGATTCGTCATTTGCGTGAATTGTATTATTTAATAACTCCCCCCCATCCTTCCACAATCTTCTCAAATTTTATCTAAAAAATAATAAATAAATTAAATTTTAGGAGAGAATAATTCCCTATGACACTTCATCTCCCTCCAATTGCTATTTTGGGCATAATGGGGAGTTATAATGAGATATATCATGTCTTGGAATCCAACATCCCCAATTTATACCTCCTTGGATAGTCTTGGTCAAATGGGAGTTATATTTTCCTTGGAATTCTAACCCACCTCAATATTCTCACCCACATTGGATTCTCCTCCCACAAGTGCGGCCTTCTTGGCTATTTTTAGCCTGGGGGAGTTACAACTCATGAGCTGACTTCGTGATGAGATTATTTTCACATTGGATGGGAGTTACACCTCATGGGGGGGCAATTATCCTCTAATTCACCCTCCTTGGCCATATTCTCTCAAAATATTAATAAAAGTGGTTTTTTTATAGAGAATCGTGCCTTTCTTCTTGATTTTTTTTCTTCAAAAATAATATTTCATGACCCCCATCACCCTTTTTGTCATTTCTCAATAATTTAGCAAGGTGACTCTTGGCCATAAATTCTCTAATTTAATTATTCCATGCTCGAGTGGTTTAAATAAAAAATTGGGCATTACATCGCAGCGCAAGGCGATGCACCATGTGAATTTATAGGGTGCACTGTGTTGGTGCGTTGAATACACATGTGTATCGCACATATGGTGCACTATAATATTTAGCGTACCACAATAGATGAATGTAATCCTAGTGTGTAATATAACTATGACCAGACCACTCGTAGGTGCATTGATGTCTCTAAGTACACCGTATAAATGAGCATTATTTAAAAAAATGATAATGTTAAGTAGTTTGATTAATTTAACCCGTTGCACCACTCTTATAGTGTGTTGGTGTGTTCCTAGAGCACAATTAAAACTTAAAAAAAATGTTCATGGTGCGTTTAGTTACACAATATGCACTGAATGTTCGGTGCAATCTCGTGTCACAAACACACTGTAAAACGTTAAAAAATTTACAATTAAATGATGTGTTATATAAATGTTTGCATATAGTCAACTGGTGCGTTGGATTTAATAAGATGCATCGCCATCCTGATGCTTGGCGAATTTATTAAGGAGTAAGCTAGCTGTGGAGCTGGTGAATTCTGCCATTAGGTAAGGAAAACCGTTGGTCGGGGGATTGGAGATGGCCTTCTGCCAGGGTTTTCTATCACGCCAGCATCTTGTGGCCGTCTTCCCAGCAGCTCGTATTGAGCTATGGCTCTGGTTCTGAATCTGCTTTTCTGGGTTCCCGTCGGTAGTGTTTTTGCTTTCTTTTTACCCTCCTTTCTGACATCTCTCTGTGTTTTGGTCCGGAGCCCTATTGGGTTTTCATTCCTCACGCTACTACCGGCATTGGACATTCGACCCTTGCTGGTCTAGTTGTTTATTGCTCTTCCAGCTTATTGCTTTCTTCTTGGTAGCCAGCCTCTAGGGTTTTCCCTGTATTGTTGGGGTTTCTGTTTGTGGGTGGTGGTTTTGGAGCCCTGCGGCTTGGCTTGGAGTCCCTCCCCCTCTCTGGGGGACTAGTACCAACCAAGCATTGTTCAAAAAGTGGGAAGTGCATCGCTTGCTGCGGCTCTGTCTGTGTTTTTTCACGTTCTCCTGGTCACCCTTGCATGGCTATGATGGCACAGTCCCGATGAGTTTTGGGTTGACCTTTTTCCACCCCACTTGTATTTTCTGGCAGTGTCTCCATCATTTGAGGTCTTCGTCCTTGTCGGCCGTTGACATTTTCCCCCGGCTGTCACTTTCTGGGTTTTTCTAATCCAGCCGAACTCTCTGGGGAGTTTAGAACTTTCTGCTCCTCTCTGTCTGTTGTACCTGCTCCACTTTCTCTCTCTCCATTGGTCTGTTCCCCATGTCTTCCCTGTGGCATCTGACTAGGTATTTGACTCCGGCTGATGGTCGTTGTTTTACTTGGGTGAGGTGTTGTCTTTAGTCATGGACCTCGGTGGGTGGGTTCTGTGAACCTTTCTTTTTACTCCTTTTGGCTTGGTCTTATTTTAGTCCTCTGGTGGGCTCATTTTTTGTCACTGTTGATATGTCGGAACCTGGGGTTACGAAGCGCTTTCGACAGAAACGCAGGTCTAAATGTATTAAGGCATCAGCAGAGAAATACCGCTACGTCTTGGGACATGATATTTACATCGATCGGGTATCTGCGCTCTACTCCAGGGCGTTGATAGGACGGCTGGAATATTGTAAAATGGACAAGAACACCTGGGTTTCTTGGGCTAACGAACATTGGAAACCTTTGTTCAATTACATTCCGACAATCAGTCTCCTTTCCAGAGGGTGGATTGTCTTCGTCTTTCTTGATCCAGCTCATTGCTCTAGGGTATTGGACCAGATGTGGTGCGTTGGTAAAGGCTAGATTGTTCTTGGGAGATGGCATGCTAATTTCGATCCTTGTAAGGAGAAGGTAACCAGGCGTCACCTCTGGGTTCTCCTTCCACAGCTGCCCTTCCCATTATGGAGTAAATCCATCCTTGAAGGTATCGGTAATACCATCGAGCGCTTTGTCGCTGTGGATGATGATCTTCTGCAAGCTTATGACAAGAGAATGGCAAGGATTTTGGTCGAGATGGATATTACAAGGGGCCTGCCAGTAGAGGTTGAACTCTTGTGTGAGGAGCGGCTCCTGATTCAGCGCCTTGACTATCTTTATGTTCTGTTTAGATGCAGTTCTTGTCGCTCTGTCGGACATCTACGTCACTCTTGTCCGAATAGATTCGAGGGTGGTGACCTTTCGGATGCCAGCTTGGACAAATTTTCTACTCCTCCACCCGGTCCTCCATGTCACTCTCCAACAGGTACGGTTTTAGATTCCTCCCCCCCGGTTGAAATTGTTCCAGAGTCATATTTTGAAGCTGTGGATAGTTTAATCTCTTCTCATAAGAAGGATGACGTACCTTTATCACCTCCAATCTGTGCCTCGAACCCTTCTTCCCCTAGGCCTTTACTTCCAGACCCGGCCTGTTTATCTGGCACTACTGAATTTTCGTCTAATTGTCTTCCTCACAGCACACTAGCTCTTGACTCATTGGTAGATTTCCCTCCGCTCCCTATCCGGTCCTCCCCTGTCCGGTCCTCCCCTTTGATTTCTTCGGTGCTTCCTCATGCATCCCCCTTGTTTACAGGTCCCCCCCCTTCTACCTTATTACATGGGGTTTCTCACACTTCTTTGGATCCTTCCCATTCGCCCCCCCATCCCTCAAACCCTAGCCCCACTTCTTCCCCTTCCTTCTCGGACCCTGCCCTCAAAAGATCTCTTTCTATTTTCACTGCATCCTCACCTCTCTCCCCCTCCACCATCCCCATCAACTCTATACGTTTCGCTAATGTTACCATTAGGAAAGCTAAGGGGAAGAGGGGGTCACTACCTCTTACTCAAGATTCTCCTCCGTATATCCCATTGTCTGCTCGTCTTGCGGAAGCTGATAACGTTCTGCATTCATGGGGCCTTAGAGCGAGTACCCCCTCTCTCGAATTGTCCTAATGATCATTCTCTCTCTTAACATCCGCGGCCTTGGAGGCAGGCCCAAATCCCTTGGCCTTCGTTCCCTTTTTGAATCTCTTCATCCGGATCTCATCCTCCTACAAGAGACGATGTGCAGTGACTTGCCTGCGCTCATCTCTTTCTCTAAGTTCCTTCCTTCTTGGGAGTACTGTGCTGTGAGTGCTAGGGGCCTCTCTGGAGGACTCCTCTCTGCCTGGAATCCTCGATCTGTTAAATGCAAGGCTTATCACACATTCGCCGGCATTTTACTAAAGGCACAGGTAAGGGGTTTACCTTTTCCGCTAAACATTCTGAATGTTTATGGCCCCTATAAAAATCGTATTCAGTTCTGGGATAAGGCTCTCTGTGGTGGTCTCCTTAGTCTCCCCAATCTGGTTTTGGCTGGCGATTTAAATTTTACTCTTTTTCCCTCGGAGGTATGGGGCAGTAGGGCTTCTCTTGATCCCAACTCTGATTATTTTTTGGATCTCTTCAATTCTGTTGGGCTGGTCGATGTTGCCCCACCTACGATTGGGCCCACCTGGCGTAATGGGAGAGCTGGTGGGGCAGGGATTTGCAAACGACTTGACAGATTTTTGATCTCCAATGCTTTATTACCACATCTAGGTTCTTTCAGAACTTGGACACACAGATCACTCATCTCTGATCATTTTCCTGTTATGCTGGAGTGGAATCTGCCTAAGGGTCCCTTTAACTATCCATTCAAGTTCAATCGATCTTGGCTGGATAATGCTGCCTTTTCTGAATGGTTTCATCATTGGTGGAAGCGCTTCACTGCTATTGATCATACCTCTGACATTGAGGATCTTTGTATTATCCTCAGGAACCTTAAATATGATGTCAAATTATGGATTAAAGAACAGTCTGCTTGTCTTTCTCAATCCCTCATGCGATTAGATAGAGACATTGAATCTATTCTATCCATGGGCATCCTTACTAAAGAGCAGATTGACTGTCTTTCCCGCCTCAATGCTGAAAGATTAAGTATTTTGGAACATCATCAGCTTTCATGGAAACTCAAAAGCAGGCTGAAATGGGATCTCCAGGGGGACTCTAATACCAAATTTTTTCATTCCTTTGCCTCTGGCAGAAGAACTCATAACATGATTTGGTCCCTGGAAGATGAGGTTGGTAATGTTTATGAAGATGAAGGTCCCTTAAAGGATCTTGGTAAAACTTTCTTTGCAAAGATTTTTAAAGACGAAGGTAAGACTTGTCTGGCCCAACAACTCAAGGTTATCACACTTTTTCCCAGTATGATTCATCCTGATAATTCCACTAGTCTTACTTCCCAGGTCTCTATTACTAAAATTGAATCTGCTCTTCATTCATTCAAGAAAGACCGTAGTCCGGGCCCAGATGGGTGGCCAGTGGAGTTCTATCTGCACTTTTTCAGTCTCCTTGGTCCCTCTCTTGTTCAGATGGTGGATTTTACTAGGACCTCTGGCTACATTTCCTCTTCACTGAACTCTACCTTCATTACTCTCATCCCCAAGATTGATAAGCCCCGTACATTTGCAGACTTCAGACCCATTTCTTTATGTAACCTGCTTTACAAGCTCATTGCTAAAGTTATTGCTAACAGGCTCAAACCCTTTCTGGATTTGGGCATATCCCAAGAGCAGTTTGGCTTCCTTAAAGATAGATAGATTACTGAGCCAATTGGTATTGTTCAAGAAGTTCTCCACTCAGTCAAAATCAAGAATTCATGTTCCTTCGTCCTAAAACTTGATCTCTCTAAGGCATTTGACCGTGTGGAATGGACCTATATCAGACTTATTTTGATCCAAATTGGTGTTCCCCTTCTCACAGTCAATTGGATTATGAGTTGTATTTCCACGGTCAACTTTGCTGTATTGGTTAACGGTACGCCCTCGAGTTTTTTCACAGCATCCAGAGGTATCAGGCAAGGTTGCCCATTATCTCCGCTGTTATTTATTCTTGTTATTGAAGGACTTAGTCTGATGATAAAGGATGCAAGGGAAAATGGCCTCATCAGGGGTATCAAGTTCTCATCAGCCCTTACTCTAACCCACCTCTTATTTGTTGATGATGTTATTCTTATGGGTATGGGTAACATTCAGGACTGGCTGGCTTTTGAATCACTTCTTGACTGCTTTTGCAAAGCATCTGGAATGTGTATTAATGCTGATAAATCTTGTTTACTATTTCACAACTTCAGTGATGCCTGTTTGGCAGATTTCAAAGCTGTCTTGCCTTTCAATATTCAACCTCTGCAGTCTGGCATCTCATATCTAGGATACCAACTGAAGCCTTTGAGTTACCGTGTTGCTGATTGGTCCTGGCTTTTGAAAAAATTTGAAAGGAAAATCAAACATTGGGCTTTTCGTTATCTGTCACTTGGTGGAAGGTTAGTTTTGGTCAATTCGGTTCTTGCCAGCATTCCTGTGTATTGGATGGGATTAGCTCCCATTCCTTGTACCATTCTCCAAAAGCTCAGGAAACAGATGTTTAATTTCTTATGGGGATCAACCGAATCATCCTTCAAGTTTCATCTTACCAAGTGGATTGATATCTCACGTCCTAAAGCTCTAGGAGGTTGGGGTATTAAAGACCTTACTTGTTTTAATTTGGCACTTCGGTTGAATGTATTCTGGAAAGCTCTGCACTCCAAAGGTCTCTGGTTTCAGGTTCTTCAGGCTAAATATTTTAATGGTAAAATAGTGGTTGACTGGATCAGATCAAAAGACTTCTGCTCGAGAAATATCTCTCTTTTCTGGCGTGGTTTTCTCCAAACTTTACCTTGGATGGGTAAGTTCTTGTCCTGGCAGATTGGCAATGGTGAGTGCATACACCTAGGTTTAGACCCCATTGTTGGCTTGAGTTCTACATTTGTTTTCCCGGAAGATCTGCGATCATATCTAGCTGATTTGGACATATGCACATTGGCTCATGCTCGTAACCCTTGCTCTACAGAGCCACAATATTGGTACTCGTCTTCTGATCTTGATCTCGCAGGCTCTTATTCTTTGATCTGGGATGATTATATTAAGGGATTATCGGCACTAGGTATTCGGCTGGATGATAGCCCTGATAAATTAGCATGGACTTATTACAGGGGCAGTATTGATATCTCAGCAAAGGAGGCATATAATTGCATTTTTCAGTCATCGATGGTTGGGGACCGTATGGCTGTTTGCCCTCCTGTATGGAACAAGTCTCTTCCTCTTAAAATATCCTGCTTCATTTGGCTGGCATATTATAACAGGATATTAACCTGGGATAACATCCAGCGCAGAGGACTCTCGGGTCCTGGCATTTGTTCGCTATGCTATTCGAATCTGGAAACAGTCGACCATTTGTTCACTTGCTGCTGGGTATGGAAATTGGTGGTAGGCAGTATTATGGACTATTTTAACATCAAGGCTTGCATTTCTGATATTTCCTTTGTGGATTTAATCATTGGCTGGAACGATACTATCCCTCAGTCCTCCCCTTTATACACTTTACTGTTTAAAGCTATTTGGATGATCTGGAAAGCACGCAACCAGCAGATTTTTGAAGGGAAACACAGGGATATTCTCAGTATCATTCAGAATATACTGAGATTTGCAATTTCATCAATGAAGGGGACTGTTTCGAAAAGGAAGAGCTGCAGAATCATTGGTCCTCCTCCTGGTAAAATCTTTCCATGTGGCTTTATGGATGCAGCTTCACAAGAAGGGATTGCTGGTGCAGGTATTGTCATTTTCATTAGTGACACCCACTTTCTGGAAATATCTTTAGGAGTCGGACATGGCACTAATACCAAGGCAGAGTTTCTCAGTCTCTGGGCACTCTTGCACATATCCCAAATGATGGGGATTCCTCTTGCTCAAGTATTTGGTGATTCTCTGATCATCATCAATTGGGCAAAGGGATCATCTACTCTCTCCCCACCTGAACTTGTTCATTGGTGTAGGGAGACTAAAAAGCTAGCTTCTAGCTTCCAGGGACTGTCTTTCACTCACATATATCGAGAGCACAACGATGCTGCTGACCGTCTTTCTAAAAAGGCACTTTCCCTATCACAAGGAAAGGGCTGTATTAAGGAACATGTTGAGAATCGCCTGGTTTATTCTGGATGTTTCCAGTTTTTCTGAAGAAGTATTTGTGGCTCTTTGTACATGCTTTGCATGTTATGTTTTGGTGTTTAAAGGTTATTCCTGATATTGTTTATGTACCACCCATGAAAGTGTATCTCTTTAGATCGCTGTTCAGATGTGTTATTGGCTCTCGATCGATGTGACTGAACCGACAGTCCCATTTCCATGATGAGTCAGATTACTGATGGGTTACTTTTTGATATTATGTGCCATTCCTCCTAGGGTTTTCTGGGTGGTTGTCATGGTCAGTCCTTGCTGATATTTGTAATAATGTCTTTTGATTCAAATGAATAACAAAGGCAGATTTTTTCCTCTTGAAAAAAAAGATGCATCGCCATCCCATTTTAAAATTACAAAATAAATAAAAATACGCTTATACAACGGTGTTCTAAGTTCGACATAACACATGGGGGTGTCTCATAGATGACACACCACCTGTTTTTTTATATTTAAAATATGATAAAATTTAACTAGCGTGTTTGTTTTATAGTAGCACACCGTTATTGGTACACTTTTGGTTCCAGTGCATTGATAATGGTGCATTAATTTATTTAAGACACGCTTTTTTCCCCAAAAAAATAGTAAAAATATATGTATTTGAGGTTAGTAAATACAAATTCTCATTTAATGTTTTTGCATATATGTTTATGAGAGTGATTGATGTGATATATGAAATAGAGACGTCGGCATTGAGAGGCATCTTAGTAGCAGCAGACACAATATGAGCAATACAACTCCATGGGAGGCAAGGGAGTAGAAGATGGATTTGTAACTTCACCTGATTACTAATCATACCTGGAACCACTTGATGGTTTCTTGCCTCCTCAAGTTCTATCAAGAGGCTACATCCCACAAAGGGAACTCGACATTGTTAGTTCAGTTGATCTAACATTGTGATCATTGAAGGTAGGTGTTTCGTGTTGATTCCAATCAGTGGTTCCAACCCACTGAGGAGGACATATATTTTATCATTGGGTTATCCAGAAGAGGGGATTATTTTCCTCAATTCCTTAAGGTCCTATATGGTGTTGTAACAGAGAGTCAGTTATCTTACTCTCAGAGATATATCGATGACCATGTCATTGATTCCATTGATTTTCAAGTGAACGGTGGATAGATCCCCATTTCCTCTTTTGGCACGGAGAATGTGAGGTTCCTTTCACTCTTGGTGATGACCATCATTCACCTCACCACTTATATGAAATGAATTAGTTTCCCTATATTATTTTATGACTATAATTTAGTGCAGAGACCTAGATGCTTTACGTGGTCCACAATTTTTTTATGATAGTTTTGTTATGCTTTGGATCGACGTCGTGCATACATTGATGGGAGGGTCAACTTCCCTTTTGGTTCATATATTTTTTTCCTATTTTCGATAGGCTTCCGACTACCAATCCATCATTTGACCATCACCCCCATAGGTCAATGAGAGAGTTGTGTATGTGCATGTGGGGGCACATGGTTCCCAAGAGGGGAGAATCTGAGTTCCCAGCCAATATCAAAGTAGAGTTGCTCAAGATGTTAGGCAGTGAAAACAACCATTCATTAAAATTTGTTCCATATCCAAACGTGAGATTGGATTGGAGAGCATTCCACAACATCTTCTTTATCTAGGATGAGCCACCAAATGAGACAGGTAATATTAGCATTATGTTTAAATTAATCTAGTTACATTTATTCTCTTTATGATCAATGCAAATGAGATATATTCTAAATTGTTATATTAAAGTGTTTAATGAAATTCTTTCATTATTTGTGTGTACCATATATTTTGGAAACATTAGCGTGTTTTATGGGGAGGAATTGCATCTTCCCGCTCAGGATGATGAGAAGATGTAGGATCCTGACATTCCATAATTTCATAGACTTGGCCTCCAATGTGGGCCTAATGATAGGTAAAAACAAGATGCAGTATGCAAAGTTATCAACATTGTTGGTGCAATAGGGGGTTCATCATGTATGGGTGCACGACATTGTTCGATAGCTTAACCTTACAGAGATATGGAATGATGGTTCCTCATTATATGAATAAATTGATGCAACCTATTTTTGGTGCATTCATTCATTTAGCCGCTAAAAGGGATGGTCATTCCTCATCTGATGAGGATGGACATCCTCCTCCTCCTCCTCCATTGGTTCCTTTTGATTATCAAGAGGACATAGTCTTGACATCTCATCCACTTCCTCCTCCTCCATCAACTCTAACATTTCAACCACCTCCTCCTCCATCAACTCCATCATCTTGTCATGTATCTGTTGCTGCTGCAACCAATACCCCATAATTTTTATGATTTTAGGGCCCCTCCTTAGATTTTTTGCTTCTAATCTTACTCAAACTACTTCTGCTCCTTAAAAGTTGCTTTCCATGATTATTTTTTTTGGACAAATCCTTAAAAGTGTTTTTGCACAAAGTTTAAAAAATCACCTTTTTCCCGGTGTGTCAAAAGAATTCTTAGATTTTTTTCGACACAGCAGAGAAAATGAGACTTCCCACCCAATATCTCCCAGTCGATTTTGCATTGTCTTTTTGCCCTGGGCTTGCGCCTTTATTGGAGGTTTTTTTTAGTTTTCTTCTGATAGATGCAGACATTTTTAAGAGTTGGAGCCGATATGTCCGGCTGGACTCATCTTTTGAAGCCGACGGTTTTTTTCTTTGAGTCCAACTGATGGTTGTGGCTAGAATATCTATTCATAGTCAATGTGAACAGCTTGGACCTAGGTTTCACTGTTGATCTAAAGTTTCTTCATGAGTCTTCTGATGATCCTTTCATCGAGCATTCCCAGCAAAGTTTTCCAACAGTGTCAGTAGAATCTGAATATCTTTCCAAAGAGAGCGACAAAGTTTATGGTTTGTAGCCGATCTTTTGTTGCTGAAAACCTTTGGATGAACCGTCTCGACACTATTTTTCGATTGGTTTTTGATGAAGCGAGCCGATAGATGCGAAAAAGTTGGGATGTTATAACCAATACCGTCGGGATAATTCTCTATCTCTTGTCGATATCGAATTAGAGGATTTGCCAATGAGATTTTAGGTGTCGAAAAATTGTTTGTATTTATGCGCCACAATGACCGCATTTAATACGTGTTTGGTGATGTTTATATATAGCACATGAAGTTTTGTTTACGTACTGCTAATCCATTTGAGCGCTTCCAGCTGTCAATTTCTTGTTGGAGCCCGGGGTTCGTTGCATCAAGCTCCATGCTCTTTCATCGTTTTCCAGGTAGGCTTCTAACCTCGTCTGGTTTGTGTTCGATGAACTGTTTGGGTAAACGGGATCTGGTAAAATGACGTTGTGGGATTTCTTTGTTTACGGGGTCAGGTTTTTTTTTTACCTCTGTCATGGTTTTAAATTATTTTCCCCAACCTCAAAGGGATTCATTTCTTTTGAGCTAGCTAACCCTTGAAAGATCTCCCCAAGTCAGTTTGCAATAGAATCCCCGACCTCCCTATTTCTTTTGACCTAGTTTGCAACCCAGTCGTGGTTTTTCACCTGCTCCAAGCCATTTTGTCTCTACTACTCATACCATGGACCTGGATAGCTCAGAACCCTGGTGTTTTAATGATGAGGCTAAGGTGGGTCGATTTTTTCATCAGCCACTCCTCGTCTGTTTTTTGTTTGTTTGTGATGATAAGGGATAAGTGAGGCATCGAGCTCATAGGGCATTGTTTTCCTTTTATTTTCAGCCTAAGGTTTCCATCATAAAGTATTTCCCTTTGCAGTCAACACCATGGTTTCAGAAGGTTTCGAAGTCGACCTAGGATTATTTGAGTTGCCACCATTTCCTTTGGACCATTTTCTCGCAATTAATAAGGTTAATGAAAGGAGTTTTTGCGTAGGGTTTAAAATTGTTTTTGATGATTCTTCTATATCGTTTTTTAGAACACCAGACGATTTAGAGTTTGAACTCGCAAAGAAGCAGTTAGCACCCACACTTGAGCTGATAGTTTCCTTTTCGGTTTGACCTTTTCTCAATGTTTTAAGGATGGCTAAAGATGACTCGGTAAAGATGTAGTTATTATTCTCCATGATTGCAATATTGTTCTAAAAGAAAATATGATTTGTTAGCTAAGATTTCCTGGATATCTTGCAATTTTACAATATTTTCTCATTTTCCTATTTATATGAATGCATGTGGTTTTTAATAGCAGGGACACTAAGTTTTTTCTTGTTGTGATTGTGTCATAGCCTCAGTCCTCACACAACAACATGCCAAAGAAAGGAAATAAGAAATCCAAGGCTGCTGAGGAGGACTCATACTTGGAAGTCATGCCTAGGATAGAGATAATTTATGAAGGTACCAAAGCTGTCACAGGAGCTGAACCAGATTTCAAATGGGGACAGATATATCCCATGATCAAAGATCAGAAGGTCTTGGATGTGGGCTTGGAAGATATACCCCTGTCTAAAAACATAATGTGATTTGGGATCATGAAGGTTTCCATGCAACCTAAGCTTTTACCTTGTGCCGAGGTGATTAGATGGATTTTACATAATGCCGACACAAGTACTATGATCATCTATAACATTGAAGGAAAATGTTTTTCCTCCTTCACCCCTGCGTACATAGCCAAAGCTTGCAATCTACCATCCTCAAAAATCAACATGACGGATGACTAGATAAATGGTTTCATTTTAGACTATATTGAATGTGCAAAGATGATGATGATAATGGGAAATCCATTTCAACGGAAAGCCTATGGCGAATACGAAGCTGCCATATTGCGCACTCCTTATAGACTTGTAGTCCAGATGCTCAACATAATTTTTAGCAGGGGCAATGGGAATTTCTATAATATAGGATGGATCCCACTAATGTATCATGTGACCATGCAAGGCACTATCTTCAACTGTGAAGACATTGTATCCAACAGGTTTTATTCCTACATAGGTGTTGCACTAAGAGGACTTCTCCAAAGAAAATTATAATTCTACATGGGGTCATATTTAATTGATTGCATATTATTTGAAACTGAACTGTACCTCGAATGAAGCCAAGAAACACATTTACAATGCATATCAGATCTTATGGGATCATAAGTATCACAACTTTTACAAGATTATATGTGAAGAACTTCTAATGCCACTTTACCAGTTTATCTTTCTTGAAGAGTGCAAGTGTATGTCTGAGGGTGCATTAGAAGTTATAAGTGAATATGGAGATTATTTTTCCTCCAGAGAAGGCACCTATCTAAGGATGTACGGAGGGACTAGAGCCCCGTCACTACTTCCTAAGTATGTCATTGATTACATCGTTCATAAGGAAGCAGTAAGACAACTTTTTTTGGATGGATACGAGAATTTTATGTTTGACATGAAGAAGGAGGTCTAACCACCAATGTCTTTCTATGTATGCATGTACAAGTTTTCAAAAGTAAAAAGCAAGCCAGATTTTGTGAAGGACCTAGAAAATTTCTACTTCAATGAGAAGAGTTTTCAGAGGAACGATTCCCAGGCCAAGGTTGTTGCACATTGTGCACTTGTAAAGGTAAACTTTGAATACTTTGACCATTAGGACAAGAACTAAGAGATCTTCATAAATGCATGCAATATGACTGCATTAAATAAGTGGTTCATACAAAAAACCACAAAAACATGAGGAAAGGGAAGCAGTAGCACTACAAAACAAGAAAAACAGAAGGAAGAAGAGGCCAAAACGTTATTTGAAGAAGCATAGAAATTATTAGCTGAAGAGGCCCAAACACAAAAGGAAGAAGATCAAAAGCAAAAGGAAGAAGAAGAAAGGATAAAAAAGGAATCAACTGACAGAGCAAGAGAGGAGGTAGAGAAGGCAGCTGAGGAACTCAAGAGGAAAGAGCAAGAAGACCAAAACAGGGAGAATCTAGAATAGGATACTTCCCAGGACAATCTAGAAGATCCTCCTTCTATCTCAAGAGATGCAATAACAGAAGGTCGCCTCCCTTTAGCAAAGTTAGTGTTAGTTCCCTTCACTCCATCCAAGAAACATGCAGTTGCATGCCTAGATAAGGTAGTTTTCGATCCTAAGCAGAAAACCATTGTTCGAAGGTCCAAAAAGATGTTAAAGGTGGGTACCTAGCCTGAGGTAACCACAATTACCAAAAGAGTTGTCATGAAAGGAACCGATGAAGATTCACAACTGATGGCCTTGATCGGCGTCACAAATTCTCAAGCAAATGCCTATAATGTTGACAGGTTGAAAGACACTGCAAAACAATACAAAGAGAATATGGTAAGAATGAATGATACTCTGATGAAAGAAAGAGGAGAAGGCAGAGAAATGAAGATAAAGCAAGAGGCAACTCTTTTAGAGTTCGAAAGGCTCCAAGAGGCCTACCAAGTTTTAGAATCAGAAAAGGAGGCCTTGGTACTATCAAATACCATCACTAATCGAGAAAAGAAATACCTTGAAAATAAGATTTCAGAGCTAGATGCACAAAAGGCCGCAGCTGATAAACAAGCATAAGAATTAAATTCCTGAGTAGCAGAGTTGGAGGAACGAAAAAAATCATTGGAAATTCACCTCAAGGTAGCCAATGAACGATAGGTCGATATTACCCCTCTCCAAGAGCACACCCTCCTTATTAGGAGGAAAACATATAAGGTCCAATTAAAGCTTGCAGAAAAAGGTTTATGAGATTAAACAGGTAGAAACCAGATTACAAGAGATTTCAACAATATCAAATGATTTTAGGACAAAGACACTAGAAGTTGCAGAAATTATTCAAGTTCAACTAAATTGGAAAGAAACTAATGCAGCATTTCTGGAGTATCTACCAAAGAAGACTATGGAGAACTAAGATCATGTTCAAACTCATGGATTTCAGCAGCAACGATGCTGCAAGATTGACCACTGGGGCCGGGAAAATTTTGGATATATATATGGATTTTTATAAGAGGATGCTCACAACACATAATAGATGTCAAACCTCTAAACTAAAAAGAATCTAGGAGTTTCCTGAGCGAGAGGAACATTTGAAATACGTCCAAGACAATTTACAGGAGGACGAGCTTAACATAAAACAGGTTAAAGGCATCACTGGGAAAGTGGTAAAGAGTTTGGTTGCACAAGCCGCAATTAGTAATTACCTTCTGTAAAACCAGCTCAGGGTAACTCCACCCAAAGTAGCATAAATTAAGTCACAACTAACCATACATGAAGTGACAGTCAGATTGTTGGAGCCTACAAATTTCAAGACCATCGCTGCAGAAGTTGCCGCATGGAAAGAATTCATTGGGGCATCAGTTGGGCCCTCCTAAGTTTTGTCTTGTTTACATGTGGCACTTTTTGTAAATTATCTTATTTTATTTCTATTTTCCTAGTGCGAGTCACTAGAGGACGAATTTTGTAAGTTGAAGAGTCAAGGAAGCCAAAAGGCTAGGGTAACTCAAAATTCATTGGTAAAATGTATAAATATGGGTAGAATAGATATTAGAAATGAATATTTCTAGTGCATAAATGCTGAAGTTATTTGTATGAGAACTACTTTTATAAATAAAGAGAACCAAATTTTGTTGTTGGAAGGACTGCACGAGTTTCCAAATGGGTTGTGTGGATCGCAAAATGATGAACTATTTATGTTTTATCCTTCTATACAATTTGTGAGATTGTTCTAACTTGTTGAATTACTTTTGCAATTTATGAATGATTTTATTTTTTGTTATAATTTTTGTGTAAAGGCATGAGTAATGAATGTGTTAACAAACAGAGCTATCTTTGTTTATATTTTTTGTTGTAATTATGTATGTATAATTTGAACAACTACATGCGGGATTCCACTAGAAGCATTACAGTACATTACTCAGTTAATTATACACTTTGCTCCCCTATGAATAGGTAGAATAGTTTATAATAGATTAGTTGTTGTTTTTCTTTCATAGAAGTGATTGTGGGGAAAGAGCAGTAAGATAGGAGGTAAGAACCTACGCATCTCTAATGAGGTTTTTGTTCACCGGTCACTTGCGTTTAGTTAGGCACTTGCATTTCATCCTAAAACATAAAATTACATAAACAGTGGACCCAGACACAACTGGTAAAACATGCTTAAAACATTATTTTAACTCTACAGTAGCTGGGCTGCTAACCAGAAAGATTCCCCATTTCAAAAATTAAACGATATAATTGGGAACGATTATTGGGGAGAATCCCTACTGTCGGTACTTGGTATTTTCCATGCATCAACAATACCCTGACATGGCCCACTACGTACATCTCCTAAACTACTCCTACTCGACCAACCATCATATCCTGCTCATCATCTCGACCATCCACCATTTCCTTCTCTAGTCACCTCTATTGTAGATACAATTCTTAGAGGGGTTATGATTCATCTTTATGGACCTATTTGTTAACACCTGCAAGTTTCATAAGTATAGAATCAGTCCAATCTTGTCTTGTAAAGTTTTTGGTCGTGTTAATATGTCCTTAGGTTTTGAAATTTTCAGAGGTGTGGTCATACATCCACTAAGTCATGCTATATGAGTATGGTCATGCCAAGAAAGTGTAACACGTTTTTCAAATTTTAACCTTACCCTTTTGAGTCTATGATAAGTTTTTTCATCCATATTTATTTGTCCTTTCCCTTTACCAAAAAAGCCAATTTTTTTTTGTGAAACAGGGCAGATTTCAACTACACGTGCTACCAAAGTTTTCAAAAATACTTGTAGCTTTGAGTCTAAGGTTTAAAATATCATTGATACGAAAGAATGTAAAGTATAATCATGATTCGTTTAAGGTTTGTTAGTTAATGATGAGGTTAAAGTCATGTATGTAGTCATTTTTCAAAACCAAAACATGGTAGAATCATGACACACCTGCCTTCATCCTCACCAAACCCTTCCATCATTTCATCAATGAATTCCCAAAAATTTATTTTGTTATCATCAGTTAGAGGGTAAGAGTTGAGGTCTAGGTTATTAATGTGAAAACCCCAAAAACCCAATTGTTTCCGGAATTCACAAGTGTTAGTGATTTGTATCGAGGGTCAAAGTGTGAATATGGATCCAACAGTCACAAAGAAAAATAAAAGTGGAGTTGTGTTGCGGTTCTAGTCCCAAGATACGGGTCTATTAGATGCCTCTCCTATTGGTCATCATTTTTTCAATTGCATAGGTTATCTTAGTTTTTGTGAAAAGTTGCAGGGGTATCACAAACAAATTGCCAGATATTTTGTGCTTAACTTTGATGGAAATAAAACAAAGATTAGTCCTTTAGAGATGGGTGTGAATGCCAATAATATAGAAACCACTACATAGATCTTCAGGAAGGGGGAAGAATGGTTCAAAGTGAATAAATTTAAAATGATTGAGTGTGACCATTTTCTCAGGGATGTGCACAAGGGAGAAGACTTGGTAAATGGGGTTCCTAGAGCATGGTTGACTAAACAATATGGAGACCTTTTGTTGGTAATCCAAAAATATTTTATTTGTGACGGTCATTTTGATACTGTACATCAGTACCATTTCTGATTGTTGCTTCATTTTGTAGGAAGGAAACCCTTGGACATACCTTTCTTTCTCTTCAGAAGTTTGGAAAAAATGGTGGACAAGGCACAATCAAAGGGCTCTGAGATTGATCATTATATTTTTCATCATGGCTTAATTAAATTGTTGGTGAAGGAAGAAATGAAGAAGATGGAAAGAGGGTGGAATACTTCCCTTTTCTTGGCTAGATATGACCCATAGGTCACAACACCAATGCGCATAAATAATATTCGTGACTAAGAAAAGAAGAAAAAAGAGTTTGATTGAGACCCCTGTCAGCACTGAGGAAAGGCCATTTAACCCTGTTGAGAGCTCAGGTAGCAAGAGAAAGAGAAAGGGAATGACTAGTGATACCCTTTCCATAATAGAAGAGAAGGTGACTAAGGCTTCCAGAGACTCGAAGACCCAAGAGATGAATAAAAAGATCAAAATAAAAAAAATATATCAAAAAGAAACCTCAGTCAAGATAGAAAAAATATCAACTATGACTACTAGAGGTTCGAAGGATAAGGGAAAAGAAAGGAAACTAGAGATGACACACTCATTAAGACAAAGGAGAAGACAACCGATCCTGTTAAGGACACAGTAATCCATAAGACGAAAGAAAAGAGAAAAATAAAGGAGAAAATTAGTTAAAATGGAAGACATTCCTATAATGATTGGAAAGGAACCACATGCACAAGTTAAAAATGAGTTTAAAGGGAAGAAACTAGAGTTCACACCAGAAATAGTTGAAAAATAAGTGGCTAGAAAGCCTTGGACTAGATCTACTGCTAAATGTATAACTTCCCTAGGAAAACATGCCCCTTCAGCTCCATCTAGAACCCTACCTAAAGCTTCTCAATCCCCCATTCAGTTGGAAAAAGAAGAAAAACCTAAAGACATCCCTACTTCTCTCACATGCCCAAAAACTAAGGAACTAACCAAAATTCTCCTAGAGTCCCCTCCTCATCATTCCTATAACAAGCTCGAAGCCTCACCTTTTACACTCAGGAATGAAAATAAGTCAGAGATTGAATGGTTAAGAGCACAACCCCCCCAAAAAAGAACAAGCAAATTAAAGAAGAAAGTAGAAGGTATAAGGGAAATATGACCAAAAAATTGCATATGATAGAAGGTATGTTGTATGATAATTAGAGGATGTTGGTAAGAGGTTTTCCTCTCAAGAAACAAGTACAAAATTTGTATAAAAGAAATAACTCTTTGTGGGATGAGAACATAGCACTTAAAGAAGAATTGAAATGATCCAAGATAGGAGAAGCATTAGGGAGTAGCCTCAAGATTTTTGGCTGAGGTATATTTTCAGAAGAGATGAAGTCTATCTTGCATTAAAACCATAGTTTTTATTGGTCATCAAGGAAGAAGTAACAACATGCATAGGTTGGTCTACTTATTTACATACCAAGACAGTTCATATTCACAAGCCCGAATTTTGGACGTGACTAGCGTTTGATATAACTTCATTTTGGAGATAAGCATGAAGTATCAGCTGGTAGATTGATCTGAAATATACCTTAGGGAACATTAATGGACATTTGACAAGCATAAATTCTAATAAAAAATTAAGTTGAAGTGTTCTTCAAAATTTCACATAGTTTTAGTAACTTTTGTAGCACCAACGGTCTAAAACAAGGAAGTAGTGCTACAAAAGTTCTGGAAAGTGAAACTTTACAATGCCAAGGCTAAAATGGATGAGAGATGCTATGAAATTTTTTAATGCAGCTCCAGCTTAGCTTATGATGAAATATTTGACTTTTGTATGGACAAGTGGAGACCGAGGCAGCATAATGGACATGTTTGTAAATATTTTTCTTCAAAGTAATTAAAGAAGTTAATTTGGGTTAAAAACCCCAAAAGTAAGAAAATAGTTAAAGAAAGTGCTTATAAATATTCCAAGAAGATAGAATTAGTTTGCTTATGTGTCATCAGTTGTGTAACTACTTACTATTTTGGGATGAGATCTAGAGGCTAGAATATGGAATTGAAAATGTAACCCTTTTCTATATATTGTATGAAAAATACTTATTGAGGGTTGAGACCCGAGAGAAGAAAGGATGTTGTGAATGTAAAAAAACAGTTTGTGGAGATTAATAAAGAATTTTGGTGTCAAATTGTGAATAAATAACAGAGATTATTGTGTTGTTATTTTACAGTCTGTAAGGCTTCCTTATGTAAATGTTTCCTTTGATAGTTTTCCATGTTGTTATTCTTCTATGTGTTTGAGTGAGAAAATATGAACTAGAATTCATGGCTTATGATCTGGTTCATAAGACTTAAATACGGACACTTATTTCTTCTAAATTTAATGTTGAACTCGCCCATGTTAGGTGCTCAATGTTAATGGGTTGTTTTCTTGGTTCTACTTCCACCCTTACTACTATAAATTGTCTGAAAAATAACCTTTACCTTTCCTCTACAAAAGACTTCATGTTTATTCCAAATATTTTAAAATATCTATATTATTGTGAATCGATGCCCAATGGTCCTTCTCTGAGATTATCAGCCACAAAACTCTTAAAAACCTATCTAGTTTGCAAAATCCGACCTCTGTGTGTTCATTGTAAATCTGAGTTTTTATCGGTCCTTTAACATTTGAGAGGGCCCTGAGAGGGCCCTCTCTGGTTGTATAGGTCAGAATACAACCTAAAGTATGTTTTGAAATGGTCACTTATAAAGTTTTCTAATACAACCTAGACAAATCTATGAGTTATAACACTATCTATGATTATCTTTGTGTTGGTTTTTTCCCTAGCAGATATATTGATACCTATGGCTCTATTGGTGGAGGTGTATCTGACGTTTGTTGCCAGAGGTGTTGATGCCTTTGACTCTACTAGTGGAGGTGTCGATGCCTCTGGATCTAGTGGGAGAGATATTGATGCCTTTGGTTCCATAGGTGCACAAGATATGTTATAGCAATTATTGGATTGGAGATATATATATACCGTGTATCATCAATTTGATGTTATTGTACACACACACACACAAACACAAACACACACTATACTTTTCATGTTGGTGTTGATGTTATTTATATGTTGATTGTGATGTGAATGTTAGATCAGTCTAGATGATGTTTGTTAGATGTGTGTGATGGTTATGTTATATAATGCAGCTTGTGTTTTGTTAGATGTTATTAATATATTTGTGTGTTAGATGATGTTTAAATATTCTAGATGTATATGTTAGATGTTGTAAGTTAATGTTTATGATGGTATGTTCATGTTTATGTTTATTTTTGTGTTTTTGATGGTATATTGATGGTTTTTATGTTTATGTTTGGTAGATGGTGAAAATGATGATGATGGTATGTTTAGGTTTATGTTTATAATGGTATGATTATGTTTATGTTTATGTTTGTTTGGTGGTGAAAATGATGAGGATAGTATGTGTATGTTTATGTGGTGAGAATGGTAATGATGGTACATTTATGTTTATGGTTATGGTTATCAAGGATGATTTTAAGGAACCATGCTTATTTAAAAGTGTATAAATGTTGGCAAATATTACCAATTCTTAAAACGCCAACTATAAAATGATTGGCACTATTTTTTAAAAAATATTTTAATTTCCAAGGATTTTATATCGTTTATATAATAATTTGGCGATTTTTAGGGTGAAAAATGCTTATCCCATCAAAATTGGGCGAAACAGGGCTTCAAAAAATGCAAAATGGCGAATCTTTTTTGGGAGAAAAACATGGAAAAATAGCCCACTGCGCTAAAATTCGCCCCTAAAATCATCCGTGATGGTTATGGTTATGTTTGTGATGGTATGATGATGTTTAAATGTTTGTGTTTACTATGGTATGATGATGTTTATGTCTGTTTGTTAGGTGGCGAAGATGATGATGGTGGTATGTTAGATGATATTAACCTTTTTATATGTATTACTAAATGTTTATCTTCGATGATGTTAGTTGATATTAGATGTGGTTGTTCATGTTGCTTATATATGTGTCTATTAGATGTGATTGCTAGAAGTGTACTATCAAAAACAAATTCCCCCAATTTAATATTGTGTATAAATATCACATATTTTTAATAGTGAAAAACATCATGCGTCTTTATTTTGAAAAATTATGAGAAGTTTTTATTAGAAAACATCAATAACATATTATTCCTTATAATGCAATTAATATCATACTCTTACAACAAATGTAAACAATTTTGTAAACTTATATTATTAAATATAATAGGTCAAAAATATTTCATATGAAATTATATCTAAATTAATTATTTTTAAAAATTGTTTAATAATGCAATGCATTTCATTTCTCTATAAAAAATATTTGTATATACTAATTTATCATGAATTTTTAATTTGCTTCTAATGTATCTTAGTGTTACACTTAATTAAACGAAAATCATAGTTAATCATATGAACAATATGAAATTGAAGTGATGAATCTATTATGCATTAGATCTTGTGAGAATTGTTTCTAAATTGACACATTTCTTCATCCTAATTTAACCATAAATTGATTGTTCATGCAAACATAAATTCCCAATTTAAGTATAATTTAATACGTATACCATAGACTTATTTTTAAGGGTATTTCCACATTTTTAAAGGGTGTAATTAACTTCATATTTGAGGGATAATGCTTACAGTATATGACTTCAAATTTTCTATGTATTTTTCTATGTATCAATGTGATTTAAGTAACAAGCTTTAATTAGTGACATAGTTTAAAGTATTGTTTTCAATGCTATTTTGTCTTAACAATTTCCAATTTATATTCATACTTAATTAATAAACATATGACTAATATAAAGATTCACAAGTGTTTTTTATTCAATGTTATTTTCATATATATATATATATATATATATATTGAATGTACCATTAAACCATTCTTTCGAATTGGTGTTGTCATCGCTTATTGTTTTTTTCCTAATACAAAGTAAGTAATGAATCAACTAACAAGAAGCCATGGTGAAAAAAAAGTGAATTAGTTAAACCAAGGGAAAGAGCAACAATGGTAAAAGAAACAATCTCAATCTATATTCCATGAAAAACTTCTAGTTAAAAACATCATTAATTTTAAAAATAAGAAAATATTTTTTTTCATTCCCACCGTCATAATGCTAAAAAGTAACAACATAATTCAAGAATTAAAGATACCAGTAATAAATGGTATATCAAAATTATAAATCATGAAACAAAACATGTACATATCACTCTTTGTTGTCATCACCCTCACTATCTTCTTCACTTGGCATGATAGAATGGTTGTTCTCAAACATATGTTTACATTTAGGTTTGCGTCTTAATATGAACCATCAATCCCTATCCAACACATCCAGGTAAGAATCCACTTGGTTGTAGTGTTTTGGGAAAACATAATGCTCCTTAGTTTCATCCCACTTCCTTCCAGAGTCGATACATATCAATCCACTGTCACTATATTTCTTTAGGTTATACCTGTCGAATGTGTCCCACCACTTGCACCTAAAAATAACACACTAGAAATGTGAGAAATCCACTTGAATGATATTTTGTATCTTTATGGCATAACCTGATATTTTGTATCTTTATGGCATAACCAACTTCCCCCATTTTAGGTTTTGATTATGGTGGCTAGCACAACTAGATTGGTTGAGCTCAACTTCTACTCCACAGTCTTGTATAAGACATCCATCATCGACATCCTTAGTGCAAAAATGGTTCCCATATTCCCACATAGATGAGAAAAAATGCACCCGCAAAAAAAATGAACACATGATGATGCCATATGTCATATAACCCGACCATTAATATATAAAACATGTCAGTGTTTGAGAAAAATTGGAGAATCTTGAACTTTAAAACTTTTATCGATCAATTTCAGCACATATGAATCTCATGAATCAGCCATATATGAATCTCATAAATATATCCACCACATAAATATATCAACCACATATAAATCTCATAAATATATCAACCACATAAATCAGCTCCATAAATCACCCATTTAAAACAATCAACCATCAGGGACAAGATATACCCTGGGAAAACCCTCCAAACATAGAGGATGAAAAACCTAGTAATTCTTTGAGTATGATAAATAAATTTGCAGAGAATGGATTACAACAAATAAGAAGATTGTCTGATAAGAGATATCACTTCAGTAGTAGAGAAGAGAGATCCAATGCAACTCTACAAAAACAAATGTATACAATTGTATTAAACTTTCCATATCCCTAGCATATTAATAACAAGCCAAAAATCCTAGCATGTAGAAGGTAGTGCATAGGAGGATTAGTAAACACGCTAAGAGCACCACATAGTGCATTCAAAAGGATGATCTAACTAGAACTCCCTCCATGCAAACATTAGAGCCCTTCCTTTCCTCAATTAGCCTTAACTAAATGTTCATTGTATTGAACTAAATATTAACTTTACTTGAATTGAATGCCAACTGACTTGAACTAAATGTCAACTTACTTGAATTGGATGTTAACTGACTTGAACTGAAAGTGAACTGACTTGAACTGAATGTTAACTTTACTTGAATTGAATGTTAACTGACTTGAACTTAATTCAATCTTTAACCGATTTTTAATCACTTAGTTAACATGATAACTTAAGTGTCATCAGTGATTCACTCTTAGTGCCATCCATGCACAATTTCTATTATTAACTTTTGCATGGATCTATGTAGTTAATTGATGCATGTTTATTGATGAACATTAAGATATTCTTTACTTAACTAATTACATTAATTAATAGTTCAACTGATGCTTTGACTGAGGCACTAATTGATCCATACATATTTAATTGAAGCATTATAACTTGAGTACACTCAAATATTTGCATGGGAAATTCGAATTCGAATTCTCTATGCGTTATCTCATTATCATTAAATAATTAATACATGGTCCAAATGTGTATTTTTTATCCATATTATCATATCATACTTAGCCAAATTATTCCATACATACTGATCATCATATGTATTACCCCAGGCCAGATAGTCATATGCTAAATTATATCACTCTAGGGGTAGCTAATCCCTAAAGGAGACTTATAGCACTCAATGACCATGACTAGTAATATATCACATAGTATAGCCACTTTACCAAGTAAAGTATGCCACCTCAATAAATGAGGATATTGGTAGGACTTTATATTACTCATAATTATACAGTCTTGATATTACTCACAAGACCAGTATTGATATTACTCACAATTATACAGTCTTGATATTACTCACAAGACCATTATTGATATTACTCACAAGCTCATCTCCATAACTGGAGGTCCATCTCATAGGGTACCTTCTATGAGAATACTTGACTTGATATTACTTACAATTCTAGTCTTGATATTACTCACAAGACTCAGCTTGATATTACTTGCAAGATTTACGATACAACATCACCACCTCAATCCTATGAGGATACATAGGACTTGATATGACTCACAAGTCTGACTTGATATTGCTCAAAAGTCTGGAGAATGACACATGATGTTGTACAATCAATAAAATATACATGATATAATTCAAATGTGCACTATAAAGTTAGAAATCTATAACGGAAAGAGATTATTACTGAGTTGTTGAATGTGATTCCTATGTTTAGTGCATCCTCCTCGACACACATGTAATGATTAGATGCATCATATTTATATTTGGCTTGGTCAACAACCCAACTATTGGGATAGTTCATTGGAATATTTTATTTTAAATGATCTGGATAAGGAATGCTTCTAGCGTTCAACCATCTAAAATATTTCATATGAATGTCTCATTTCCTCCTCTTCTCTTCATATAATGCGACCAATAGTTGTGTTTCCTCCACATTGAAAAGAATAAATTTATTGATGGCATCAATTTATGAACTCATTGTTGTATTCATGAAATCAAATCGACGTATAGTGTGTATGAGATCAAATATAGATTATGAAGTTCATTGTGAATATAAGTAATGAAAGATAACTGAATTGCTCTTTATCATGCTCCTTTTTCCATTTGTTTGAGAAACTCCCTATCTCTTTTGTCATGGTTGACTTCATCATCCCAAATCACTATACATGGTATGTGTTCAATTTACTTGATGTATTCATTGGAATAATAGACTGACTCATATAATATGTACCCTTCAAGCCTAGACCCATCGAGTTTTTACCTTTGTCAAACCCCTTCAACATTTTCATGTACCTCTCCAAAAATAACATCAATCGACATTAGACCACCACGACTAATTCAAACTCATCAACTAAGTGAATTAGAAGATGAACCTTCAAGTCCATGAAACTCGTTGGCAGTTCCTTCTCAAACATACAAACAATATGAGCTATCTATTAACACCACCGCAGAATGCTAGCACTAACAATCTCCTTTGGTGTGATACACCATACAAATGCAGATGGTTTAGATATACTAACGCTACAAGTCATCAGGAAATTCATGGTTCACACACCCATGCACACGAAATAGATAATGACACAACAAAGTGAACACAAAAAATTAATTGCATTTTAACATATAGTAAAAGATATAAATAAAAAATAAAAACATTTTTTTGACATTATAAGTACCCTTACAAGGCTGAGATGGTCATGTGATTTCAAATTCGACAAATGTTCATCTACAATGAATCAACATCGTAGATTATACCCATATAAATAAGGTGCCTTCACACCCAATATAACTTCATTTTCCAAAAACATATCATCTTTCTTCAAAACCCATGGGACATCACCATATTTAAATGACCAAGAGGAGGCAACCTCTTCTCTATTTTCTTGTATTGACCAATGCTTCTTTTTAGTATTTCAAGAAATAAGATCTCGCCTGACAGCTAACATGTCACTTTGTTTTGATGATATGTGTCTCCACAAAGAATATAAAATATTTTTAAATATATGCATGGGATCTAGTAAGTGGGTAATCTTAATATGCTCCCAATATGTGAGCTCATAAAATATCGATGTTCTTTTCACCTTGATGGGAATTTTCTCAACATAGGTGTCAAAGAATTCAAGATCATTGAACATAGGTTCCCCATTTGAGTCAAACATCTATACAATTTCCTTGTCCTTCTCTTTGTGATATTCCTAAATCCATCCAATCAATGTCATTGTTTCAGGCCTTTTAGTTCTCTCTGATTTTACCATTGAAAGTAGATGTTGCTCTTCTAAAAAGGTGTTTTTTGGGGAAGAATACCCTTGAGCAATAGTACAATGGATTTTGTATTTCACTGGACCATCTAGCATTCATAAAAGGTCCACAAAATTTACATCCATGATAACCTTTTGTTACAAGACCTACAATGTTATGGTATACATAGCAAATTAGTGTTGAAGATCAATACAATCACACAAAATTAAATATGCCAAAAAATATTGCTTTGAATATAAACAAAACAAACAACATATTCACTAGAGAAATATCCAAATCCTAAATAATGATGTGTGGTGTATGCACATATTCCATACAACGTAAAACTCCTATTTGTTGGATGGGTCTTGATACATCACATTCTTTTATACCTTCCCATGATTCCTTAAATTCATCACTCAATGGTTGTAGGTAAACATCCATATTCTTCAGATGTCTTCTACCAAGAACTATAAGAGCTAACATAATATGTCCATTCTTCATGGATAACCATTGGGGGGGATATTATTGTTGATCACTACTACAGGACAAATATAATATTTGGAGTTTTGGACTCAACAAATATGGATTGATGCCCTCCATGTCTATGCTCGATCGATGGCTCTGTACTTCATCCATGAATATATCGATCCATGTATCCACTATATGCTTCATGGCTATTGAATATGTTGGGATTCACATAAATCCATCCTCACTTCGATGTGAGGCATGTCATCTCTACATCATAGTTAATTTTTTGCAATGAAAGAGCCTTTAGTCCCTGGGATTATAGGCATGTGCCTCAATATATTATGAGGAGGACCATGTTCTTTATCCTTGTTTTTCGATTTTGGGTACCTTTCATTCCCACCTTGTGGACATATCTTCATGTTTTCATATTTACCTCTATATAAAATACAATAATTGGAACACGCGTGATATGATATGATATGTACTCATCCATACCAACCTATATTTCATTGCATCCATTTCCAACAAGTGAAGAACTATTATTACTGTGGTCATTCCTAATTAGTGATTTTGCACATAGTGGGAATTGAATAGGTGGTTGATTCAACCATGCTTGGTATGCTTCCTCTCTGAGTTATGTTCTTTTTGCAGACTTCTCTCGATTTGACTTTTTAGTGGGGTGCAACAAAAGATGGTAGATAGGTCGTTCATCATCAAAATATTTATTTCAAAAATATTGAACATTGCATCGATGATATTAGTAAGCACAATGCAATTGGTTTGTTCCTACATTATACCAAACAATGATTAGAGAAGAATGAGAATTTAATCCAATCATAAATGTTCAAATGCAAACAATTTATAACATAAAAGTTCAAATTGAGAAATACATTAACATCAATCCCATTGAAAATTGAAATATACAGCTAATCAATGTTTTGTCTTACACCCCAAGGTGAAGTCTAAAGGTAGTCGCAATGCAGGGTCTCTATAATGATAGGTTGGTGGTCTACAAAAGTTATAGTTTATTAACAAATCGTCACCATGAGACAAACTACATAATGCATGCACAACAAAAAATCTAGATGGTTTCATTTTCATAAAGAACTCCTAGTCATTGAAGTGTTCCTCAAATAAACAATTTGAGCACCTTGAACTATTTATGAACCCTGCAATGTTCCAATAAGTGTGTGGATGCCATCGATATATAACAGGTTCTCCTTGTTAAAATTTTCAAAAACATAACCATTCATGCATATACTATACATGGAAATGCTACGTTTGTATTTAAATATATTCAATTCATTCAATCGACAACAGATAGAACCGCAAATGGCATAAGTGCTCCTCACTGTTTAGGAGGAATGGATATATGTGAAAGGATAAACAACCCAAAATTTGCAACATCTATATTATACTTGGAAGTCATAGAACTATTACCACAAAATTAGAATTTGGTTCCAACTTCAGGCACAAGTAAAGAAGACGTCCATGATCTATACAGAGTATGATTGTAACAAGTTTTATATTTAATTTGCAAATTCTCAGGATCAAGAATTCATCACTACCCTCCAAAATTCGGATCGGCCTAGGTGTATACTCATACATTTTTTCCCCTCAACTCATGCAACCTTTTGGATCACCTAATAGAGATGTTTAGGTGGCATTGACGTCATACTTTGGATCACTAGAACTTCCAGATGACTAAACAAAATCAGAGGGGTTAAACAACCACATACTACTGGGGTGTCATAAAAGAGATACAACTCATGTAGAATTACCATCTATGACCGAGGATTTTGGATGGAAGATGGCATGTTACAATTGGCAGGGTAAAGTGGCTTCCCATTTCCATCTATCAATTTCTTGCGGTATCTTTCTCCTAATAACAACTTAGGACATTTTAGAACTAGTGGAATATCTTCTGCATCCGAAATCAATCATAAATCAGGATTGTGCAAAATAAAATACATTATTATTCAGATTCACATGGACAAGTAAAATAGATTCAATTAGATAATCAAAATATAAATAAAATGTGAACTTATTAGAGATGGAAAGGGATATCTCGTTTAAATTTGAACAATATGCAATGAGATGGAATTTGAAGAATTGACCATTTGATATTATAACATTTTATCCCTGCGTTTTAGTCTAATCAACAATGATTACATGCCTATTGTCCGAAAAATAAATTTTGAGAACCATATTACAATTATCTTACTTCCAATATAGTTTCAAAACCATTTTGTAAGAATAAGGTGAGTTTAAGACACATATGACCCTAGACTTCAAGTGTCACTCTGTCACAACCCATCTCCCTTATATGGTGTAGTGGAGATTTCTCTCTAGATACATGCAAAATAACCTACCTTAGATCAAATGGATCTAAGGGTAGAGTTCATGGTGCAAGAAAAAAACATTCAACCTTGTCTTAAACAATAAACAAACTATATTTTTAATATTTTCTGATTTTCTTCTAATCAATAAAGAAAATACAACATACCTTTATAAAATGGCTCACTGTAGCCGTTTGAGGATGTGGTCTGCCATCTCTCACGATCTGGTTCTCCAATTTTCTCCATCTAGGGTTTTCAAAGGGAATCTGAATCAAGGAGTGTATAGAGCCTTAAACTCAACATGCAAAATGGAGTGGTGTGGCAAAAGTATGAAGTAAAAAAAGTGAAAGGGTTCAAAGTCTGATCAAATTTTTTTTGTGGGGAGACCTTCACAATGTATTTATAGGATGATCCAATATTTTCTTTCCCATGGTATTGGTCCATGGTTTTATGATGTGCATGGTATTTGTCCATGCTTTTTTACTCATTCTCGTTTTAGGGTTTTTCGATCCTTTTTTGGGACAATGGGGGTTTTGTTGCAATAAATGCACATATTCCCTATATTTATGAGGGAAGGAATAATGATTACTTGCACCAATTTGGAAGGGATTTAATTATGAAGGTCAAAATGGAGGGAATAATGATGGGATTATGATGTATAATTATGGTCTGGACCATAAAGAGCTATGTAGAAATTTTTTTGTGTTAATAGATTTCCCCTTGATGTTTGAGGAAAGGAGCTCATTATATGGTCAACAAGCACCATAGGATCAAGGGAGAAATAGTGACAACAATGGAGAAACCAGAGAGGTTCGTGGAGGGGTGGAGTCTCCTCATTCGTATTATAGTGGCTTTTTATTTGTATTACTTCTAAAAAATGGATGAGGTCCATATAATATCAGACATATATATCGATGATCCAGGAATACTCATGCTCATATCAATGTCTCTATATAAAAATGGGGATCAAGGCTCAAACAATGGGAGTCAATTAATACATATAATTAGTGGTACATATTGGTGGCCTCAATGGGAAGCTAAATAAAAATATAGATATGAAGAATAGGTACATAGAAATAATAACATTCTCTTGGAATGCAATATCACAACAACTAATGCTCTGCTGAATTTGAAGGTGTACGCAACTGTATGGACTCAATGGCTGAGAGTCAAAATATCTGAGGTAAAATAATATACGGAAGCATGATATTGAGGGGATTCTAAACAATGTATCCAACACAAATCGGATATCATAAAGGACATGAAACTGTATAGGTCTCAAAGAGATTCACCAATGTGCTAGTGAAACCTATACCCCGTACCAATCTCATCGGTGAGATAATGTAGTTGAAGTCGAGCACGTGAGACACAAACAACCCAAAAGGCACTAAGGAATCCCTTAAAGTGGTCCAAGTTACTCATTAATGAGGTGGATGAATCCAAGATATAAGGACCTTTGTATCTATCCTCTCAAATTGATGTGTTGACATCGATAGGAGGATACCTAGAACTATCAAGGAAATGAGCTTTCCTTAATAGAAACAGGAGGGGGACAACCATAGATATGGAAAAATAACAGGATTTTGACATTGAATGGGGAAAAAAGGCAGGGGAGTATGGGGGACTCAAACTTCCTTTGTTCATAGTATAACAGCAGGGATGAATTGGCAGCAAATGACACTAACTCATGGGGAGGGGATCATAGCAGTGGAATTGGGCAAATCACTGCAATGGGAGATACTTGGGGAAGGGACTGGACAAGTGATATCTAGGGGATCTAAGGGACACTCGTCACAGAAAACTCTAAACAAAGGAGACCCAATGGGGGAAATGTTTCCATAATGTGACACTATATGCAATATGTGTGGGCACCAAAAGGCACCATTTGGTCCTTCTTCATAGTTTAAGGGGCTCAAAGAAGGGATAGAAGTATGCTTAGTATGATACTATCTCATGGATTTTTGTTGAGCCTAAGACAGTAAATGCTTGATGGTGTTTTCATGTTTAGAGACTCTAAAAACATAAAGAAGACTCCAATGGGTCTCTTTTTCATGCAGTAGTCTCCTAAGCCCGAAAAGGGATAAAAGTGTACAAAGGAGAATTCTCCTAGCCGAAAGGGCAAAGAGAATTTTTTTTGTAGGTATTCCAACCAAGAAAAAAAGGGATAAACCTATAGTGATTAGACGGTCATTCAAATACTATCAAAAGCATGAACATAACCAATTTTTCTCAGCTATCTTTTGCTAGAAAAGACCTTAAATACAACCCATAAGTGAGATTTTTCATAGAGTACGGTCCCAATGTCCACAAAAGCATAAAAGGATATAAAGGAAAACATTCCTATCTGGAAGGTGCTAGGGTGATCCTTTTCTTTAATTGGTCTACATAGTTGAAAAAGGATTTAACGATACCACATAGACACTCTTTCAAATACTTTAATGAGCATGAAAGGAAGCAATCTTGCTCGACAATATTTTCATTCTTTAAGGAGTCAGAAAATAGCTTAACACAAACTCTAAATTGGTAAGTCAAGCAAGGAGGAAGTGTTCAGTGTGCCAAAAGAGGTGATGTTGGAATCATGGATGACGGGGAGAAAAATATGGTGGGACACTAGTGGGGCCTCCTTGCGGGATGCTGAATGGTGGTAAAGTAACGTAGAGTTTGCAGTATGGATGGAGCAAATGGATCATGAACATGCCAATACAAAAGGAATTTGACTTTCCTATTGGCATGCAAATCAAGGTAAGTTCATTAAATCGCCCGAAAAATATAGGGATATCATGATACGTGAGTCCCATAGGTGGATAGAGCGTAAAAAACTGAATCTGTCTCTGTGAATGGCATGAAAAACAGACTCTGGATGACTCTGTGGCGCACAAAACTTTGTTCTTTCTTGAGTAGTTACCGACACTGCGACCACATCTGGTGGTGAGGGACGAGGGACCACACGAGCCTCATATGAGGCGATGGTGTGAGATGATGATCCAGGATGGAGGCAGTATAATAGGTTTTTTCTTCACCTAGGAGTTATTGGCGTAGTGGCAGCGGATTTTGATCCTCATTCAGGATTATCCATAAGTAGGAATGGACTATCAAGGAGATTCAGAGATGCCTCGACCTCTTGGACAAGTCTAGGGACCAAATGGTATGTATACTTGACTCTTTCTGGTTTCAATCATATATTTTGGTTTACTAGAATAATGGTCTCTAGATTATACATGTGATTGATGCTGACGACATATTGTGTGCATGTGCAAGCGTGGAACAACATCCTACAGTGGGATACCGATGACGCAGGGGCAGAGTGGTGGGATTAGATCCACCTGTTCATGGGCAGAGGAGGAAATGAAGTGCTACTTTAGACTTAATAAGGCTGGACATGGAGAGGCTACTTGAGGGACTCACCAACGATGGGTGGTAATATCTGGATGACAACTTGATCGTCACATTTTACTGAGCTCTTCCTGAGTGGATCACTTTGATGAGGAGGATTGCAGTGGTTGTTGAGTATGTCAAGGAAGAGGCATAAGGGGATGTGTCTATGGAGGAGGAGAGTTCAGATGATGAGGAGGACACCGAGGAGAAGATAGATTCTGATGATGTAGACTGATATTAGCAACATGTGGTGCTTCCCCCAATGCATTTGAGCATGAGGAATTTTTGTATTATATGTATCATCAGATGAGAAAACCTGTGGGGTTTATCATTTTGTACTTGTTTAGAGAGGCCAAACTGATTATGATATAGATGCATGTGGATGCACATTTTTTGTATTTTTATGTGTTTTATGAGTCTCTTGTTATGATGATGGTGATGCTTATATGATGTATATGGCATATGTATGCATTATTATATGATGATGCATGATGCAGTTTATTTTGTATATGTGATGATTGATGTGCCACTCTAGAACATCATTAGCCATTTGATATGCTGCACTATTGAGACTTATGAGAACATGTGTGAATGAAATGGATTCAAAATGCCTAACCAAATGTCTAGTGTGTGGGAAATTTCTAAAGAGGCAGGGATCGAGTACCTGGTAGTAGTTATTCACCTGGGTGAAAAGCACCTGGGAGTCTAGGAAGACATCAAGGCGATGAATACACAAGTAAAAGGAGGCAATCAGGAGACCAATGACAACGCCGTACTCATCCTACTTGTTGGTAGCAATTCCAACACAAATTCCCTTGATATGGATCAACTCATGTGACAGGGAATAAAATACCCACGCAAATGAGGTGATATTAGGAGACCATATACTTGCGTTATCAGTGAAACCAAGATAGGAGGGTGAGGTATGATCCATTTGGAACAACCAAGGAAACAAACTGTGAGATTCATGGAAAAAAAGATGCAAAATAAGAAAGAAAAATTGTGATACAGGGGTATGTAGGTTGGTCGCCTTAGGCATAGAATCTCTTGAGGTAGAGCCCATTGTAGGGATTCTTCAAGAGGCAACCTTTGGAGTCAGTGAGAAGGTATTCCCCCTTGTTGAGACAACAACTAATGAAATAAGGGCCCCACCACATGGATTCAAAATTCCATTTTCTAGTCTTATCACGACCTTGGTCGTAGACAAGGACAAGGTCCCCCTCGTTAAAGGTGTGTGGGTGGATGTGAGATTCATAATGGGACTTAGACCAGGTTTTAGCCGCTTCAATAATTTGGAGAGTGGAAGAACAATCCTCATTGGATTTTCCAAGCATAAGTAGGTGCTTTTCCAACGGTGAAGTATCAACTAGAAGCTCAACGACAAGGCAAAGTGACGGAATCTAGAATTCAATGGGAAGAACTGAGCCCATACTGTGGACTAAATGGAAGGAGGCGTCGGGGATCAGGATTGGGTTTTTGAACTAGTCGACACTTCCATGAATAAAATATTTTTATTCGACAGAGAACTCATTCAATTATGAGGAAGGTTCATCGGGGATGAAAAATGAGTGATGGTGCAGGTCAACCCAATGATACTTAGTATTTGTGAGAGATTAAGGGATCTCTTTGTCATTACGAAAGTGGTGTCTGGATAGATCAGAGGGATCTTTTGCAATCGAGGTGGATGAAGGAAGACTGGAAGTAGATCATAAATATGGTTTTGGTGGTACCCAATAAAGAAGTTGGAGGGTGGATTTCTTCGAGGTCAGTGACTTCAAACTCAAGGGAGTTCTTGTGGAAGTTAGTGAGGGCAGACCAGTACTCAGGAAATGATGGGAAATGATGGGAATAATCACCATAGAGGCCATAAACTACACACAAGAGGTTCATATGCAACGATTTATTCTTAACCGTAGGGATGTTGAGTATATTAAAAACCAAAGTGTTGTCAGTCTCTACTATTGTGCACATGTCGTTGCGAAGGAATGACAAGTCGGGACAATTTTGAGTAGTGTGGCACAAATACGATATTGATAGTGCACAAATACGATATTTCAGTCATAGAGGGAGTAGGTGGTAGGGACGAAAAGGTGTCTGTCAAAGGGGTACTGGTAAAGAGTCATATACCAATGACAGATAGAGAGGGGATGGATACATTATTGATGGTGGTCTCAATGGTAGGCCAGACATGCTCTAGAGTGGCCGGTCCTTTGGTATGATAGTACATCAACTAGTCAATGGTCACAATATTTCCATCATGGGGGAACATCATGAGTCAGAAGATGGTTTAAGCGATGGCTTGCCTCATGTACACACAACTACGTCTGAGGAGAAGGTTATAATCAAGTTGGGCATTCACAACCTCGATGTCTATCAACACAATTTTACCTACTAACTCAATCGAGAAATTCATGAGAACGCCTTGTGGTTGGGAAGCATGAGCATTGTAAGCATGTAGGGTGGTGGTGGATTGTTGAAGGGTTCAGTATCCTAGCTTCTACCAAATGAAGATTGACATAACACAAGTGGATTCACTTTCATCGATGATGCATCGATGAATGACCAAATTACAAATAGTGACAGGAACCTAGAAGGCTACGGATGACGGCATCTGAGATTCTCCTTAATCCAATTCAAAAGTGATCAACCTAGAATCGGAGGGGTCGACAACACCTAACACAGATAAGAAGGATTTGCATTGCAAAGGACAAGTTCTTAGGACTTCCAGAGCAGACACGGCAGAGGGATACTAGGTCAATTCATTGATGATACTATAATTGAGAGAAACTCTAGTAGTGGGATTATTCTCAACATGACGCAAAGGGAATATAGGGACTTTGATAGTCTCGTCCGTGCACGGTCTCAACAATTATAAGGACATATAGAGAGTGGTGGAGGTATATTTTGTGGAGGGATTAATGGTTGTCGTGGTGGAGCCATATTGGTTTTTCCAACTATGTAAGTTTACATCATACGACAATTTCATAATATGATAAACACCAGGATTGATCGACTGACTCAAAGAAGTGGTTGCAATGTTTCATTGGACCAATGGTTGGGTTGCAACCATACCTTGATTCGGTAGCAGGTTCTACATCACCATAGGTGGAGGACCTTGTGGAGTTAGGTTTAGTTGTGTCGAAGTGGTAGCATTGGTTTCACGTTGATTTTTTGCTTGTAATAGGTGGCATACTCGATGCATATGGGGGAAAAGGTGTGTATAATGGCCATAAACATCACAAATGATACATGGATGGTTAGTTTGTAATTAAGGATTATTCCCAGGTCTAGGTAGACGTTGGTGGTTCTATGCAGGTGCATTGGCTCTGTTGTTGGTGGGAGGGTTGGGTTGGTGGCCACCCCCTTGAGGTTGGTAGTTTCCTCGGTTCCTTCCTCTCTATATTCTTCCCTACCCTTGTTGGTTATTGGGGGTTGGTTGATTAGGTAGGTTCTCCTGAGCGTAGACCTGTCCTTGAGGACTAGGAGGAGTTGGGGCTAGAGAAGGTGTAGGTTTCATAGGTGGTGGGTAGTAGCTGAGAGCATTCAGAGGGGTTGCAAAGCCTATCGTTTGGCCATTACAAGCCAGTGCCAATAAATTTGGTCCATGAACATGAGGAACGGGTGTAGGATACACATATGAAGTTGTGGCTCTGGGCTGAGTCTTCACACATAAAAAATCAAGGGTGTAGCTACGTTGGGAAACACCAGGGGTGTTACCGAAGTGAGGCAACAACAAAGAAGAGGGAATGTACAAGTAGGGTTGTTGGGTACCAAAGCCAATGACTCCATCAGCAGCATGGGATTCCCCCAGCGTATCGCGTGATGAGGAGCCTGCATAAGGAGCATCGGGTATGATGGTGTAAAGTTAACCTGATTGGGCATAGATAAGGTCGAACTGTTGTGCTTTGAGGATTTCTTCTTCCTTAATTTGTGGGCGTTTGGATGAAACATCCTTAGCGATAGGGGGAGTAAGGTTTTAAGAAACAAATCAACAAATATCATGTCATCTAACTAGATTTTACACAAACTACGACAATGACGCCACTCATGGATGTGATCCATGATATGGGTAGCAGTGTTATGTCTATAGGATAACCGGATTTCCATGCCCTCATCATAGTAGACGAATAGCTGGAAGTACTAGAGGAACATCTAGGATAAAGAGGAAAAGTTTGGATAAGTGGCATGGGGCAAGTCAATGTATCATTTGGATGCAACACCAGTGTGTGTGCTGGAATAGTCGCAATTAGATAGAATCATCCACTATGTTGTTGGAGGAACACCATAAGTGGAATGACATGATATGGTTCTGAGGGTCTTCTCCTGCCTTGCCCTCAAACTTGGGGATGTCTTAAGGGAGTTTGGTAGGCATGGAAGGCCACAACATGTCATGATGGATGGGGTAATTTGTTAACCTCACCAAATCGAGTAGGTTGAGACTATCCATGAATGGCAGACTAGGACATAGACTAGATCTGGGAGGACTAGCTATGGTGCTAGGGCCAGTGGGAATGCAATCACCACGATAAAATGGGGGTTGGTAGGGTTTACTTCTAAAACTAGAAGTACTCACTTGAATGGTGGTAGAAGGGTCAGTGCCCCCATGCATGAATGTGGGAACAGTGTGAGCCATAGTGCCTAGAGTGGGCCACCACTAGGGGGTAGCGAACCAGTAACAATTTCTGCAAAGACAATGAGCCCACTAGGACTAGGACCTGTAGATCCAACAAAAGTCATGGGATGACGGGTGGGATGCTCATAGGTTCACCACCAATAATCCCTCCTAAAAAGTATTAGAATTTGAATGCCATTTAGATATTCAAACAAATTGTTCTAATAATGTTTGCAGTAAATGGAGAATGAAGATACAAACTGAACAAAACAAACCACACAGGAAACAAATGAGTATTGCTCAGGAATTTACATTATCATTCACAATGATAAAATCCAGTGTTATAATAGTTTACATAGGAAAAGAATTCGAATGCATGACATGCAATTAGAATATATCCACTCAATCTGACTGTAGCTAATTGACCATCTAATTCATGGTGTCTCAATCAATGTCGGAGTCCAACAGATCAACTCCCAAATGTCCAACAACTCAAACAATCAATGACAGCTAGTTAACTCAGTGCAACTGAGTGTGGTAGGTGGGAAAATGCACCTACTCCACATGCATCCATGCATTATCCATGCAAAGCTTGCGCTGGCTAACTAATTGTGAAATAACTAAAAGTAACTGGGGGCTAACTAAGACTAACTAGTACTAACTCCAATTAACTAAAGTAGGTTGGTGCCAGGACTCCCAGTGGCTCCTAAAATGTATAGATTGGTCTAGGAGGCACCCAAACTGATGCATGCACATGTAGTAAGTGGAAATTAACCTCTAGCATTGTTCTCCACACTCCAGTGACTGGTACATGTGTCCCCATTAGACCAAGTGGACCCAATGGTACTAGTGGACCCAATTAATTAATTAAGGTTCCTAAGTTAGGATAAATAATCTAATAGACAGTATGGTCAAGGGAGGATTAATAATCCTAACACCCCCCTTGAATCCTAACTTGGAAAAATGTGGGCCCTGGTAATAAGACCATAGGTCACCCAAATAAAATCTAAAAGACAGAATGTTTCTTAATACAACTGAGGGAATAGGGGAAAACCTCATGGGAACCCCCCCTTCAAAATAAGCAGGAATACAAATTTTGAAAAAACTTGTGAAAATTTTTGCTACTATTTACAGCACTGTGAAGCAGCAGTATCTTGGTTTTGTGTAGGTGAACCCATGAATCCAAAAAAAGTGCTTATTTCTGGAGGAATCTTCCTCTTTGGAATAAGAACAATGCACTCAACCGAATAAAAAATATAAATAGCTATACGGTGAAAACTGGACCCATGTAGAGCAGCTAAAACCATTTGAAGAGAGAGAAAAGGTGCTTGAGAATTTGAACCATGTGAGGAACACCCAAGAAACTGATATATTTCAGCCTTGAACATAAAACCATGAGTGGTAAAATCAGCCCCAAGTGTTAGGAGCAAGTGTCGAGGCTGATGTAAAACGCCTTCCTCTTTACTAGTTCTATGAGGAAATGAGCATGTGACCAATGGTAGAGAATCCCTGGGACTGTGGAGAGAAAATTCCTGAGCTCCATAATCTGATATAGATTCATAAATATCCAATAATTCACAAAATATAATAATTCATAAGAGAGAACTAACATCGAATCCTCAGCAGCAAAATTGAAGGACACTTGCGGTGCTTGATTTGTCAAACCAAAATTGATGAAACCTGTTACAAACAATACTGTAAGATCTTGAATCTTAAAACCTAAACCACATATTATTATATCAGAAAATAAATCAGACCCAAAAAGGTTCATATCAGATCCAAAACTGTGAAGTGTAATCAAATCCTCAGTAGCAATTTTGAAGGAGACTTGCGGTACTTGATTTGTCACACCAAAATTGATGAAAACAGCTACAAGCAGTACTGAAAGCTTATGAACTCGAGATATTGAACCAAGTGATATTATATCAGATCTAAAAAATATCATATCAGACCCAAATAATTCCATATCAGATCTAAAAGTGTTGAATGAAATCAAATCCCCAACAACAATTTTGAAGGAGACTTGCGGTACTTGTTTCTTCACACCAAAATTGATGAGAACAGCTACAAGCAGTACTGAAGGCTCATCAACCTGAAATATTGAACCAAGTAATATCAGATCAGATCCAAGAAAGGTCATATCAGATCCGATAAAATTCATATCAGATCCAAGAGTTTGCTCCATCGAGATGGTAGATGCACAATTTTCTCCTTCTTCAAAATTTTGAATATCGGTGCATGCAATCATGTATAAATTTGTTGGAAGCTCAAGATCAATGTGAGTGAATGGATCACTCCTACAACCTAAAATTATTTCCAAAATATCCAAATATTTACAAAATATAATATCAGCAAACTCATGAGAGAAAACTGACATCAAATCCCCAGCATAACTTTTGAAAGAGATTTTTGGTACTTGTTTCTTCACACCAAAATTAATGAGAACAGCTACAAGTGGAACTAAAGGCTCTTGAACCCTAGAACCAATTAATATCATATCAGATCCAAATAATATGATATATGATCCAATAAATTCCATATCAAATCCAGGAGTGTGCTCCACCGAGCTGGTAGATGCACAGTTTTCTCCTTCTTCAAAACCTTTGAAAGAGATTTTTGGTACTTGTTTCTTCACACCAAAATAGATGAGAACAGCTACAAGCGGTACTGAAATATCTTGAACCCTAGAACCAAGTAATATCAAATCAAATCCAAATAATATCATATCAGATCCAATAAATTCCATATCAAATCCATAAGTGTGCTCCACTAAGCTGGTAGATGTACAATTTTCCCCTTCTTCAAAACCCTGAGTATCAGTGCATGCAATCATGTGGGAATTTGTTGGAAGATCTATATCAATGAGAGTGAATGGATCACTCCTAAAATATGATATTATTTCCAAAATATCCAAATAATTACTTATCTACACACCAGCAATATCATTAGAGACGGGGAAATCAAATTCCTCACCCTTTCCTAGAGAAATCACCCGTAAACTATGCACATAATTTATAATAGAAGAATCACTGGAGAATTTTTGCATAGAATGGAAGGAGAGATTTTCTTTGTGAGGGGGTTAGTGTTTGATTTATTGAACCATTCATCTACTTGCAATGAGTGCAATTGAAAGGTAGAATTTTGCAGTGGAATAGTAAGAACAATGTACATTGAACAAGACAAATTTCAGATAAAACTGATAAGAATTTATCAGTAAATTACAACATTAATCTTCATTAATTCCAAGAGTATACAACATTGTTACAATAAGGAGAATTCAAATCGTGTGGATAATATTTGAATCTACCAAGTCAATCCCGACTGACTAGCTAACTAGAAGTGTTTAAATCACTATGGGAGCACACTAGTCTAACTCCACATGTCTAATTTAGTCTATCAATCAGTCAAACTAGTTAAAATGATGAGGTAGGTGAGAAAATGCACCTACTCCCATGAAACCATGCAAGAATGGTGCTAACTAAACTGAAGGACATCTAACTAAACATAACTGGAGGTTAACTTAGCATAATTACCTACCTAGCACAACCAATTGATGGAGGTTGCTGGTGGCACTTAGAGTGCCTCCAAAAATGTAGGGATTGGTCTCAGAGGCACATTAACTGATGCATGAACATGTAGTAAGTGGCATTTAACCTCTATATGTGTTCCCTAGACTCTAGTGGTTGGTACTAGTGGCACCAATGGCACCGGTGGACCCAATGGAATTGGTGAACCCAATATCATGGTGGCACCAAACTCAAGTAAATGACTCCTAAGTTAGGAAAAATGATCTAATAGACTATAGATGGACAATGGAGGATTATAGAATCCTAACCCCCCCCCCCCCTCTTAGTCCTAACTTGGACAACTATGGGCCCTGAAAAATAGGAAAAATGTCACCCATTACAACCTAAAAGAATTAAAAGTTGCTTAATAAACCGAGGAAAATGGGGAAAACCTCATGGGAAACCCATCCCCCTCAAAATAAGCAGGAACATGAAATACAAGCTATACTTAGGAGAAAATATTCCTCTTTGGGAAATAAATTGCACAAATTTTGTTGCAATTCGTAGCACTATGCAACAACATGGTTCTTCTGTGCAGCGACATCCTGAATCTGTGCATGTGAACCTCTCAATGTTCTTCTAATCTAATGGATGCTGTATGTGTTTCTTATTTCTAGAGGATGAATGGAATGATCACTTTTATTCTTTTGTGGGCCAAATGGTGGATCATTCGCTATCTTCAAGTAGCACTTTTCTGGGAGTTCGTTGCACCACTCTGTAGAGAGGGAAGCTGTGTGAGAGAGTGCAACATTCTCCTTCTAATACTGGGACCTTGTTTTCCTTCTGTCTTCTGGATTACTAGCAGCATCTCTAGCTGCTTCAATGATCTTTTGGGCGCATTTAGGCTTAGACCACTGATTTGGGATGGGAGCTAGATCTAGATCTAGATTCTCATGAGGTACAACTTCAATATCAAGATCATGTTGATCTTGTTCCTCTTCATCTAAATTAGAAACATGTGATAAAATATCATCATCAAAAGGAAATGGAAGAGTGTTTATACCTTCTTGTGCTTCAGATGGTGGTAGATCAAGCAACTAATCTTCTTCAAACTAAACACTTCGCTCTATGAAGCATTTCCTAGTTACAAGTTCCATTAACTTATATGCTTTTGTATCTTCAACATATCCCAACAGTATGCATTCACTACTCTGGGATTGGAAGGCCTTTATCTTATCCATGGGTATTCTGGCCCAAGCTTTGGAACCAAAAACTCTCAAGTGAGAGACATTGGGATTATGCCCATGCAGTGCTTCGAATGGAGTGGCCCCAACCACATATTTGCAAGGCACTCTATTCTGAATGTACGAAGCACAGTTTGCAGTTTCATCCCAAAGAGAAGGAGGAATATTCTTGGCTTGGAGAAGACATGTTGCCATCTCCTTCAATGATCTATTTTTCCTCTCATGCACACATTCTGCCATGGTGTGTATGGAACTGTGTGTTCCATTCGAATCCCTCTAATTCAAAAAAATGTTGAAAATATATCTTAATGTATTCACCTCCATTATATGATCTAATGGACTTGATATTTTTCCTAAAACTATTCTCAATCAAAGCTTTAAAAATTTTAAAAAATTTGAAAACCTCTGATTTCTGTTTCATAAAATATGCACAGCAGAGCATGGAACAATAATCAATAAAAGTAAGGAAATCCCTGGAACCATTGTTTGATGTTGTAGGAATAGGTCCTGAAACATTACTGTGTATCAGATCAAGTATAGAGGCAACTCTATTTTCCTTCCCAACTTCATACCTCTTCTCTGGATGCTTACCTACCAAGCAACCATGACATAATCCATATGAAGTTTGGATAAGAGGCAAGCCTTCAACCATTTTGTCATTGTAGAGTTGTTGGAGATATTTGAAATTGAGATGCCCAATCTCTCATGCCATATCTTGCTGGTGTTGTGGGAATGATTCAATAAAGCTTTTGGATGTGAAACAGGCAGGAAATGGGAGAAATCATATGCCTTTGAGGCATGATTATCAATCCCTTTCACTATGAGATTTCCAGTAGCTTTTTCTGTGATTTCAACTGAGTTAGATTCGAATGTAAGCCTCATGGGAGAGCCTGTATGGGTCATCTGATAAAAAAACAAGATATATGCTACAAGAGAGGGAACATAGAGAACATTCTTGAAATCACCATGATGGATTTTAATTGAACCTCTCCCAACAATTAGGATTTGAGAGTCATCTTCCATGTGAATGCTAGGTCCTCCTGATAGAATGAGAGTGGAGAAGGATTCCTTAGAGGCAGGACCAAGAATCTTATGGAAAACTTGGATAGTTGGTTCAAGCAAGACCAGGACTGTCTCCACTTGCCTCTCTTCTTTATATGGAACATCTGGTTATCTCGCAACAATTGTATATTTGAAGATAGACCTTCGGATATTGTCCCTCTCTGCAACAAAATTTTGGATCATGTACTTTCCTTTCATGTGGCTAGTCCCAAAAAGAAGCCCAGGTATTTTGGCAAAGCTCTAACATCAACCACCCCTCTGGTTTTTTCAATGGGTTTGTGGCTTCAAATATTGGCAGTGCGGGAATCACTCTCTCTATTAATCAATCCCATTTCTTCCTTATAAAAATGGGTTGTGGGACTAGTACCAATACGAGGGCAGAGTTGCTTGCTCTTTGGGGTTTGTTGTACTTTGCGGCTGCTATTGGTCTTCCTGTCCTACATGTGTGTGGAAATTATTTTGTTATTATAAACTAGGAAAATTCCGAGGCAACCCTTACAGCACTAGAACTGTATTATTGATGTGACATAATCTTTGTGATCAAAGCCTCTTTTATTTCTCTTGACTTTTATCATGTCAATAGGGAGTACAATAAGAGTGCATATGGCTTATCAAAGGAAGCACTTTCTTTGGCCTCTGACCTTCTCTCATTCTCGAAATATTGTGAAGGAGATATTATCGAGGAGGTGTCATTCAACTCTTTTAAAACTTATTATTTTGAGTGGCCTACTCATAAACCTTATGTTTTGTTTTGAGTATGAACTTTTTCTTAGCCAATGTTTGTCCTTGGCTTCATGGAGATGTTGATTTTCTAGACTCCCAAGGGGATGGGTTTTTTTTACTCTCCCCTAGTGCTTCCTTGGATAAGCTTGCTGGGTTCTTTATGTACTCCATTTGGATATACTTGGTAGGTCATCCTTGAGAGAGATTGGAGTGTTTTCTTCTGTTTATTCTGGCTTGGTATGGGATCTCTTCTCGGTAAAGGTTGTGTTGATATGGTACCCTCTCTTTCTTTCAGCTATTGAGTGATATTTATATTACGGTTTGTTGAGGCCTGGAAATTTGCAGGCAACAACAGCAAGGGATTCTCCCCAGTCAACGTTCCCAACTAGCCCGTGACTGTTTGGTGTAGGGAATCCGTTCGGTTTGCGGTCCAGCTACCGTAGGTCAAGTAACAAAAGGGTTTATCGGTTGCAGCCCGGTCCACCGTATATTTTTGTATTTTGACTTAAGATATGATATGCACGTGCCTAATTAACAATGTAGGGTGATAAGGGTGCAGGGAGCTGTCACAACGTGATGCGCAGGTTCTAACCTCTCGTCTTAGAACTCACAAGCATCCAAATCACATAAATTACGAGAAAGTAAATACTAACTAAACTATCTCTAGAGGGCTGGATATTAATTCTTGAGTAATGCACCATTGTCCATGTGTCATGGCAAATCACAGGTAGCTGCTCTTTCAACCAAACATATAAACATGAATAAAGTATACATGATAATATTGCTCATCAAAAATTAAAAATCCCATTACTCATAGTGGAAAACATCATAAGGATACTGAAGAACATTCATACAAGAACATAGGTTCAAGAAGTTAGAACGTTCTCACAGCTAATGAAACACAGTTGAAAACGAAATAGTTCCCATTCAACATCTCTCATTTAAACGCATTGATCCATTCCACATAGCACTTTCTCCAACAGGTAAAATTTGCACTTTCTGGTTTGTAAAACGAAATAGTTCCTCTTACAAGCAATAGTTTACAAGTTTTCCAGGGGAAAAACCCCTGTAAGTTCTAACTTTCCAATATTTAAACAAAAACAGTAGATCGTTTGGGCTGCCCCCAAACGTATGACCCTTCGGTTCCTCAAACGTTTCATATCCCTCTTTTTCATCCTTTCTACGTGTGCTCATGATCCACTGAGTAACTGACGGACCTTTTAGATCTGCGCTTTTGTTGCTTTCGATTTTTTCTTCTACTTTTCCTGCGCCCTTTGAGATCCTTCCGGTTACGGTTCGATCTTCATCAAAACTGCTCAGCCAAGTCTTCACACCGTGGTAGCTTGTACAGTCCCTTGAATCCACCTGTAAGTAATCAATGTACATCATTCACCGGGATTGCATTCTAAGACAAAATGTCAAATTATACCAAATAAAATGGCTAACCCACAAGAAATGGCCAAGTACACCACTATTATGAGAATTTGAACAAACGTCGATACCACTACCTTGTTCTCCTACGGGCTCGAAAGGAAATCACCAATCGATGGAAGACGAAAAACTAATCGGCAGCTTGAAACACTAACATCGGCATGGTATACTCATTCACAGCCGCATCAGCGGGTCTTAAAGGTAACGGGCACTACAAAACCACTCAAGCCTATCAGAGTCGGAAAAGATATGGCCTAAAATAAGGGCAGGAAAGTTCACAATCGGCAGTCAGAAAGACATCGACATTGGAAGACGAATGCTTTGCACATCTGCAATGGTGGAAGAGACAAAGACTATGGTTATGCGAATAAAAGATCACATGCATCGGTGGGCGGAGCATTTTACATTTCGGGTGCTTAGCCGCTTTGGGAGCCGCAACGGCGGAAGAGAAAAAGACTACAGCCTCCGATCAAACATAATTTGACGCCCGATCAATAAAAAATATTAAGTGTTCGGACAGTTTTAAAATTCAGCAGCGATCAAAAATCTATTTCACCTCCGAAACCATGGTTTTCAAAGAACAATTGATCTGATTAACTAGCAAAAACTAAACTCCAAATCTGCGACCCACAGCAATTGTCAAACACAAGCAACTTCTGAAAACATGGCAGGAGTTAATCTTCAAAATCATTAAAGCATAACCAAAAATTCACGGGTCCAATTGATTCAATGCAGCATTAAAATCATAAAGGGGGTCCAAAATTTAAAAGAATTTGGGGAGAACAGTTGCAGCTGCAACAACTAGTGACTACCTGGTGAACCTAGATCTCTAGATGATTATTCCTTGAGTAACAAACTGTCTAACAACAAACGCATCTATTGAATTCTTCCAGCTATCTAGATTTCTCAAATGGCAAAAATAAGTACGCTTAAATCATTGATAATAGTCCAATTTGGGAGAGTGGAAACCAAGATCTTCAAGTCCAGATAACTCTGTTGAGGCCGAAAAATGAGTTTCATTGTTAATTTTGTCTTCAGGTAGTTGGCAGCTTGGGCACCACAGGATTGCAGCGTATGGAAAACATAAATATTCATTTGTTCCTCATTCCCATGCCACTTTAGCACTTTTTGTGCTTTTGGACTTTTGTCCTTTACATATGAGTCCTCCTGCATGCCTTTCTTTCTGAATTTTAATTCAGGCTCCTCTATCCCAAGTGTCCTCTTGTGTGAGTGGTGTATTTCACGTTTCAGCTCACGGATGGAGAGGAACTTTTGGCAATTTAGTACTTATGATTCAGCATTTGCTTTGATGTATGATGCTTTCATAGGAGTTTTTGACTCTTATCTGCCTTTTGGCATTCTTTTCTTGGCATGGGATCATTTGTATTTAATATACTGTTTACCTTGCTTCTTTCCATGGGCCCTTGGCTGTCACTCCCTAGGACATTTTTAAATGTGACATGGATGGAGCCTCAAAATAATATTCCAGACTCTTTGATTCTGGTTTATTTCATAGGGGTTAAGTAGGACTTCAATGCACACATACCTATCTGAGAAAACTGCTAAAATGGAAGAAGTTCTTTAAGACAAACAACAACACATAGTCTTATACTGAAGAATGTTAATCATTCTCAAAAATTTTGATGTTCCCCATGCAACCGTGGGTTCGCTTCCTTTATTGAAATCAATAAAAAACTTAAACTAAAACAAAACTAAAGAACATGACTCAAAAAGACGACCAAGTCGGATTATTTATATACAAGATAGAAGAACACAAACAAAACTCAAGAGAAATAAGGCTTGAGAACTAAACCATTTACTAGTAAGTTCTCTTCCCACCCTTGCAGATCCTGTAACTTGTAAGTAGAAGGGTCAAGCTTTGCCGCAATCTGAAAAGGACCTACCCACAATTGTTGGAATTTCGTGTGTTTCCCTTTCTCATCATGGGGGTGGTCCCACTTGAGAACCAAATCTCCTACTTCAAAGTCTATTGTTCCTGCCTTGTGTTTGTCAAACCATCTCTTAATTACCTCTTGTTGTTTAAAGTGCTCCCTAGCATTAGATCTAGCCTCTTCTGCTTTCAAAAGGTTATATATACTCATTTGTAAGACTTCATCCTCCGACCCTCTAGACTCTTGAGCTATTATGGAGGAGGGTAGCATGATATTGGGGGGCAGAATGGCTTCTTTACCATACACAAGGGTATATGGAGACACTCCTATTGAATACTTGGGGGTGACTCTATCGGCCCAAAGGGCATTTGGTAGTGCTGAGTGCCAACTCCTCTGATTTTCTATCACAGTCTTCTTTAAAATTCTAATCAGATTTTTGTTAGTAGATTCAGCCAGGCCATTTCCTTGTGGATAGTAATTAGCAGAATAATGCAACTTTATCCCTTTCTCATGAGCAAAAGAATTTAATTTAATTGATGAAAAGTAAGTAGCATTATCAAAGACTAACGAAACTGGAACTCCAAACCTGGTCATAATATGGTCCTATAGGAAACTGATGACTGCGTCCTCATTTATCTTGCGCAGTGGGATGGCTTCGACCCAGCGAGTGAAATAATTTGTCGCAATCAGAATATACTTGTGTTGTAGGGAAGAGTTTGGCTTTATTTCCCCAATAATATCCAATCCCCATTGCTCAAATGGCTCCGTGATCATCACAGGCTTCAGTGGTTCGGCTGCTTTAGATTGTCTTCCACTACACCTTTGACAAATATCGCACTTCCTGACATGGGCATGTGCATCCTTGAAAAGTGTGGGCCAATAGTAACTGGCTCTGAGAATTTTGTGAGCTGTGGTATCTCCTGAAAAATGTCCCCCAGCAGGCCCATCATGCAGTTCTGCCATTACTTTTTTTGCATCCTCTTTCTCTAAGCATCTGAGCAGGACTCCGTCGTAGTTTTTTCTAAATAATATTCTTTCAATAATTTGGTAGGAGGATGATTTGAGACGCAGCACTCTTCTTTGCTTAGAATTCCAATGTTCTGGCAACAATCCTACCTGAAGGTAATGCACAAGGTCCCTATACCAAGATTTAGGGGCTATAAACAAAGGACATACCTCCATCAGATGTAACTCAGCTTCATCTTCCCATGCATGTTCTTCATTACTTCCATTTTCAGTCATCCGTTTGCACAAACCTTTCCCTTTAACTATAGAAGCTGGCTTGAATTCGAGGTCATACTCTTGAAGAGTGGTTATCCAATTGCCCCTTCTTTCTCCTAAATCCTTTTGAACAAAGAGTGACCTTACAGCTGGATATGGGACGATCACTTTGGTTTGATTTTTTTAATAAGTAGGGCCTGAATTGTTTCACTGCTTTGAATACTGTGTAAGCTTGTTTATCAATAGCCAGGTAATTTAATTCAGCCCCTTGCAGACCAGTGCTCATGAAAGATATTGGGAATTCGTCCCCCCCGTCTTCCTTTTGAGTAAGCACAACTGCTAGTGAATCATCATATGCAAAAGTATACAGAATAAAATCTTTATCGAAAGCTGGGATTTTTAGGGAGGGTGCATGTGCAACAGCAGTTTTAATCTTTCCGAATGCGTCCTTCTCAATCTTAGTCCATTTGAATTGTGCGCTTTGCTTCACCATTTGCTGCAGCGGTTTAACAATCTGAGCGAAATCTGGCACAAATCTGCGTACGAAATTTATGGTTCCCATAAATGATTGCATCCCCTTTTTATTATGGGGCAAGGGGATCTGTTCAATGGCCTTGATCCTTTCCGGGTCTACATAGATTCCCTTCTTTGAAACTATGTGACCCTACAGCTTGCCTTCAGTAACAACGAACACACACTTCCTGGGGTTGAGTGAGATGCCATATTTCCGACAGCGCTCAAAAATCTGCTTTAGATGGAAAGCGTGTTCTTCTCTCCTCTTTGAGAATATTGTAATATCATCGAGGTATATTACAACACTACGACCAATCAAACCTCGGAAAGCTATGTCCATAGCCCTTTCGAACGTAGCTCTAGCATTTATAATCCCAAAGGGCATTCTTCAGTAAGCGAAAGTTCCCCATTTGGTCCTGAATGTTGTCTTCAGTCTGTCTTCTTCGGCTACTAATACTTGATTGTAGCTTGAGAAACCGTCCAATAAAGAAAATAGTTCAGAACCTGAGACCATTTGTAGTAGTTGCTCCATGGGTGGAACAGGGTAGTTATCTTTATCTGAAGCGCGGTTTAAATTCCTGAAATCCACACACAGCCTGATTTCCCCATATTTTTTCCTCACTGGTACCAAGTTTGAGACCCATTCAGAGTGTCTGACTTTAAAAATGATTCTAGCTTCTAATAATTTCTTAACTTCACTCTGAATCAGAGGTTCCAGTTTGGGGTGCATTTTCCTCAAAGGTTGCTGATAAGGTTTGACACCATATTTTATGGGGATAACATGTTGGATGATGCTGGTGTCATACGTCTTCAAATATTCATATGTCCAAGCGAAAACATATTTATATTGATTAAAAATCCGGATGAACCTATCCCTTTCTGCTGGTGAACAACATTTACCGAGATTTACATATTTAGGATGTGTCTCAGTCCCTAAATTTATCAATTTGAACTGTAGAGATGAGCTGTGAGTCTTTGTGTTAGCTGGTCTTCTGAATTTTTCATTTAGATTGAACATTATTTCTAAGGTTCTGACTCCTTTGGGAATGAAATTGTCATATTTCAGCTCGGCCTGATGCTCTTCATCATCTATGAGCGCTCCTTTAAATACTTCGTCATTGGTTAAGCATTCTATAATCTGCTGATCGTCGTCAAAAACTCGTAAGTTGGTAATCATATCAGGGACCGAGGGCCTGAAAACAGTTCAATGGAGCATCGATTATTAGTAGGTACAAGCTTGGCAGTCGATGTGGCTAACAAGTCAGCTGCTACATTTTTAAGTCTTGGAATAGAAATAATATTAAATGCGTTAAAACACTTAATTAGGTCCCATACCTCGTTTTGATAAGCCTTTAAGTGAGGAGAAACACAACGTATTTGATTCTGAATCTGTTTTACAATTATTTCAGAATCTCCAAAAACTTTTAAATTACTTACCTTTAATTCGATTGCTTTCCTTAAGCCCTGCACGAACGCTTCATACTCAGCTGTATTATTCGTATATTCAAACTCTAATCTACATGAAAGAAAATGTTTATTCTTCTGGGGGTCGATCAGGACACAGACGGCCCCTAACCCTTCTAATGTATTAGAGCCATCAAAAAAAAATATCCAGAAATCACTAACTACGGTAGGCGAATCTATTCCTATTGCTAAGTCTACTATTTTACAGTCGATCTCGTCAGCCTGTGAAAATCGAAGGAGATCAGGTTGGGTGTCTGACGTGTTGCTGGCTTCTTCTGCTTGGTAATTTCCTGGTTACAATTCAACAAAATAATTTCCCAACACAAAATCCACTGGTTCATTCTTCTCCTCAAGTTGAGTAACGTTATATTTCATGTGAGGCTCCCTCATAATTTTAATTTGGTTCGGAATTCCTTTATATGGCAGCCACAAATGTGACCAATCTGAAGCAAAATATCCGTTTAGTTTTGCTGACCAGTCTCTGCTCAGAACAAGACCATAAGCGTCTCGTATATCGGCCACCACAATGTCAATAACTTGACATACTTTATCATTTGAAGACAGGTGGACCAGGACATCCTCCATCTCACCAATTACCTTTACATTCGTCCTATCCAGTTGAACAACTCTCTAAGTAGATGGTTTGGGCTGCCCATTTATCTTTTTACAGACTGATATTGGCATGATGTTAACCGATGCCCCTGAGTCTACCAGGCAATTATGTACGTTGTGATTAAAGATTTCAAAAGTGAGGAGGAAAGGTGGATGTTTGTTCTTAGACTTACCTCCAACGCTAGCTTCTCCGATTTCTTCTTCTTCCTTGGGTCAATTGTCAGCGGGCAGTCTGTCATCCGATGCTTCAAGCGCCTTCAATAGTTTTTCTTTTTGCTGCGGCACTTCACACATTTCAAATAGTGAAACATTAGCCTTTACCTTCTTTATATCTTCCACGATGTCATAATCCATCTGTGGTGTGGTGGGATGTGGCTTATCGACATTCATTTTTTTCTCAGTGGGCTTGTCGAATGTATCAGTCTGCCTAGGATCCTAGCTGGTAATAGTGAATTCGGGAATTTTATCAGCTGAGGAATTATTCTGAAATTTTTTAACATTTTTCTGCAGCCTTTTGATTTTTGGGAGTATGAGGTTGTCTTCTCTAACCGACCCTTGGCTCCTTGTTGTAATGTTGGTTTCCATGACATCCTTATAGCCCCAATTCTTTTCCTCTTCAGCATCAAATAATGAAACAGAATTCCACAGAACCATGGTCTCATATTCCTGTTCTTTCGTTGAAGTGGCACTATCCTTTTTTTCTTCATCTCCATCTTCTGTTAATTTAGAATCCAACAGCTGATTCATAACCAATGTCATTGAGTTTATCCATTGAGGACAGTTCTTTTCAGAATGGAGTTGTTGGTGGAAAGGGCAAAAATTGTCCATTCCTACCTCTGTTAAATTCATAGATGCTGAATTGTGCGGAGGAGGTTGGGATTGATTATTATCCTCTCTTTTCTTGTAATAGGGCTTGTAGAACTTTGGAATTTCCTTCTCCTTTTCCAAGTCTATGATTTTGTTGGAAATATTCTGCATCATTTTCTCCATACTTTCAAAGTCTGGTGATTGCTTTTCCTTAGGCTTAGTAAACAACAAGTCTTTCCTTCCCACACTTTTCTCTCCTGATCGTTCGGGGTAATCTTCAATACTTTCTCTTTCAGCCTCTACCCTTTTTGCCTTCTCATAAGTCTCTGCCAACATGGGCTTGGCCTTTATTTTGGAAAACATGGCCAACTCAGGGCCTAAAGCTTAGGTATAATATTCAATCAAGACCTTGTCCGAAGGTTTGTCAACTTCCGAAAAATTCTTGAGATATGCTGCAAACTTTTGGGTGAAATTGTGCACCTTTTCCTTTCTCTCTTTCTTCAAGGTGCATAGTCCTTTCATAAGAGCAGCATGAGTCTTCTGGGTTGCATACTTACTTCTGAAGATCCTTTCAAAGGTATCCCAATCAAGGATAGAGTTTGCAGGAAAACCAAAATACCATGACGCTGCAGCTCCTTTAAGGGTGTGCAGGAATAATCTGCAAACTACATCTTCATGCTCCCCAGCCCTTAATCCTTCTATTGCCAAATAAAAACTTTGCAGGTGGTCATCTACTAGTATCTTTTCACTTGGGTCGAATTTGGGCAGCATCTTTTCAAAGGATTGAGGTAAATCATGTAATAGAGGTGTTAGGTTTAAAGGTGATCTGGCTCTCCATGCCAGTGGTGGATTTGGTGGGTTGGGTGGTTGATTGGCGTTGACGCCTGCCATGAGTCTGGGTGGAGAGTGAGGAGGTGAGAAAACAGGAGTGTGAGCAGGAGAACTGTGAGGAGTATATGGACTTTCTTGATTCAAAGGCAGTACAACTTCCTGTAAGGATGTTTCCACAAGTTCTTCCCAATCCCCAACCAGCACTAAGTCTTCCAATATAGGGCGATCTTTCCTTTTATATTCTCTTCTGGGAAATTCAAGGATGATCGGCGATCCTCCAATCTTCTTCACGTATGCCCTAGTGTGTCTTCTCAAATTATTAACAACTTCGTTGTTGACAGAAAACAAATGTTCTCTATCCCTTTCTTCTGGAAATGGATTGTGAAGTCCACTGCTTTCTGAACTGTTACCGGTGGAAAAGTCTCAGGAAAATGATTTTCCTCGGCCAGCCATGCACCGGCGGAGCTCCTTCTAGTGCCAGAAACTGTTGAGGCCTAGAAATTCGTAGGCTACAACAGTAAGGGATTTTCACCAGTCAACGTTCCCAACTAGCCCGTGACTGTTTGGTGTAGGGAATCCGTCCAGTTTGCGGACTGGCTACTGTAGGTCAAGTAACAAAAGGGTTTACCGGTTGCAGCCCGGTCCACCGTATATTTTTGTATTTTGACTTAAGATATGATATGCACATGCCTAATTAACAATGCAAGGTGATAAGGGTGCAGGGAACTGTCACAACGTGATGTGCATGTTCTTACCTCTCGTCTTAGAACTCACAAGCATCCAAATCACATAAATTACGAGAAAGTAAATACTAACTAAACTAGCTCTAGAGGGCTGGATATTAATTCACGAGTAATGCACCATTGTCCATGTGTCATGGAAAATAACAGGTAGCTGCTCTTTCAACCAAACATATAAACATGAATAAAGTATACATGATAAGATAGCTCATCAACAGTTAAAAATCCCATTACTCATAGTGGAAAACATCATAAGGATACTGAAGAACATTCAGACAAGAACATAGATTCAAGAAGTTAGAACATTCTCACAACTAATGAAACACAGTTGAAAACAAAATAGTTCCCATTCAACTTCTCTCATTTAAACGCATTGATCCACTCCACATAGCACTTTCTCCAACAGGTAAAATTTGCACTTTCTGATTTGTAAAACGAAATAGTTCCTCTTACAAGCAATAGTTTACAAGTTTTCCAGGGGAAAAAGGCCCTATAAGTTCTAACTTTCCAATATTTAAACAAAAACCGTAGATCGTTTGGGCTGCCCCCAAACGTATGACCCTTCGGTTCCTCAAACGTTTCATATCCCTCTTTTTCATCCTTCCTGTGCATGCTCATGATCCACTGAGTAACTGACGGACCTTTCAGATCTGCGCTTTTGTTGCTTTCGATTTTGTCTTCTACTTTGCCCGTGCCCTTTGAGATCCTTCCGGTTACGGTTCGATCTTCATCAAAACTGCTCGTCCAATTCTTCGCACTGTGGTAGCCTGTACAGTCCCTTGAATCCACCTGCAAGTAATCAATGTAAATCATTCACCGGGATTTCATTCTAAGACAAAACGTCAAATTATACCAAATAAAACAGCTAACCCACAAGAAATGGCCAGGTACACCACTGTTATGAGAATTTGAACAAATGCCGATACCACTACCTCATTCTCCTACGGGATCGAAAGGAAATCACCTATCGATGGAAGACGAAAAACTAATCGGCAGCTTGGAACACTAACATCGGCATGGTATACTCATTCATAGCCGCATCAGCGGGTCTTAAAGGTAATGGGCACTGCAAAACCACTGAAGCCTATCGGAGTCGAAAAAGATATGGCCTAAAATAAGGGCGGGAAAGTTCACAATCAGCAGTCAAAAAGACATCAACATCAGAAGATGAATGCTTTGCACAGCCGCAACGATGGAAGAGACAAAGACTACGGTTATGTGACTAAAATATCACATGAATTGGTGGGCAGAGCGTTTTACATTTCAGGTGCTTAGCCGCTTTGGGAGCCGCAATGGCGGAAGAGAAAAAGACTACAGCCTCCGATCAAACATAATTTGACGCCCGATCAATAAAAAATATTAAGTGTTCAGACAGTTTTAAAATTCAGCAGCGATCAAAAATCTATTTCACCTCCGAAACCGTGGTTTTCAAAGAACAATTGATCTGATCGACTAGCAAAAACTAAACTCCAAATCTGCGACCCACAGCAATTGTCAAACACAAGCAACTTCTGAAAATAGGGTAGGAGTTAATCTTCAAAATCATTAAAGCATAACCAAAAATTCACGGGTCCAATTGATTCAACGCAGCATTAAAATCATAAAGGGGGTCCAAAATTTAAAAGAATTTGGGGAGAATAGTTGCAACTGCAACACGGTTATGTATAAGTTACCTTTGATTTTCATTGAATAACAAGGAACAACTCTTTTTCTTCTTAAAAAAAGATTCACTATACTTTCTTTTAACACATAAACTTACATTATCTACATACACATAAATTTCGTTCATTTTAGACATACTGAAGTTCTTTTGGGTGTTTCATTTCCCAGCTTTGAAGGTATGCTATTTTAATATTTATTTTAATGTAATGTGAATTAAAATTGGATGATAATAATGTGGTGATCCACTTAAAGTACCATAGCTACATAATTCGGCCGTATCACGCCAAATAATGTGGAAATTTGGAAAATCAATTAGTTTATCGTAAATTTCGATTCGTTGTTGTCCAATATAAACTTTCACTATGGGCTATTGTAAAATTTCGGTGTGATAGGACGACCGACATATCATTGATTTTTTCATGAGGATTTTGGAACAGGTCTTTTTTTTAACTCTTTAGGAGATTTTGACTTTTCAAGAAGAGGGTTTTCATGAAGTAAGGGAAAGAGGACTGTCGAAGTGCTCCTTCTAAGTCTGGTTATGAAAATGGCGTTTTGCTAAAGCTCATAATGGAAAAAAAAATATTGAAAAATAATTTTTATTAATTATTAGATAAATATAACAAGTTGTCATCAAACATAAGTCTCGACCCCACATCTGGCTAGACAGCTTTGAAAAAAAGACAACTCCCGAACAAATGATCCACAGATTCATGTTCACATTTGCAAAGAGAGCAAAAATTAGGTCCCACAAAATCTCTACAACAAAGAGTATCTTAGTTAAGGATTTTCTGCTTAAAACAAAGCCAAGAAAAATGTTTAACTTTAAGAAGAATCTTAGTATTCCAAAGATACAACATCCACCAACAAGATTCATTTTCCATCACCTCTTCTGATATCACCTGAAAAGCCAACTTTGTGTTTACTTACCCATTGAATTTATTATAACACCCGACTAATATATCATTTGAGTTCGATAAAACTATCCTAGATGGATATAAACAATGCATGAACATCCCAAAGTCTGTCCACCATATACGTGCTTAAGGACAAAAATATTCTTCTTATGTAGCTTAGAAATAAGCCTAGGGTATAATTGAAAATGATTAAACCAAGACTAATGATTAAATCAATACCTACAAAAATTTGAACACCTCTTCGAATGGACCGACAAATAACCTTATTGATAAGAGGAAATGCCTTCAAAAATATATTCCATACAATGGAAACAACTATTTTAAATTCGCTAGGATATATGAACCACTTAACTAGAGGGGGACTCTTCACATACTTCACCTTGATTACTTTACCCCACATTCCTAAATTAAAAAGGGATCTCCATAACGCCCTGGCATAAAGAGATGTATTAAACCATGCAAGATTCTTTATCCCCCAACTGCCATGGCATAAAGAGATGTATTAAACCATGCAAGATTCTTTATCCCCCAACCGCCAAGGAGTTTAGGATGAGATAAGTCCCCCCAAGATACAAGATGAAACTTAGATAGGCTTAACTTGCCCACCTAGAGAAAGTGAAAGACCAATTTTCTCATAGAAGAAATGATAGACTTCGACAAAACAAATAAGGAAAACCAAAATACCAGAATGCTATGAAATATTGCATTGATCAAAACAAGTATATCCCTTGCAGACAACCAATGGAAGCACCATGAGCTAATACGTCTCTGAACTTTCTTAACCAGCCATAACCAATCACTCTTTTTATATCCATTAGGCTTTAGAAAAAAACCAAGATACTTAAGCCCACTATCAATACCATTCATTTGAAAAATAAAAAGAGAAGCTATATGTCTACACACCTCTTGATATTCACAAATGTAGACATGATTTGACTTTTGAGCACTAACAACCATACCTGAAGCATCACAAAAAAATGTTGATAATAGAGTGAAAACATTGGCATTCAGTAACAAAATCCTCACCAAAAATAACAACGTCATCCACAAAAAGCAGATGAGAGAGAGATAAGGTTCTAGTCACTAGAATCCCCTTTATCGACTTCACTTTCTTGCCCTTGTTTATCATCAAACTCAGACCTTCTATCACTAGAAGAAACAGGTAAGGAGAAAGTGAACAACCCTTCCTTAAACCCCTAGTTTCCTTAAAGAAACTAGTTGGAGAACCATTTATTAACACAACAAAACTAGTTGAATAAATGCACCCCATTATCCAATCAGAAACCTCCACAAGAAGGCCAATATGTAATAAAATAAACCTCAAATAAGACTAATCCACTATTTCATATGCCTTGATAAGGTCCATCTTTAGTATGAAATATCTTAAGTGTATTTGCTTCATCGGATGTAAACATTCTTGGGGTAAGACAATTGCATCCAAATTATGATGATCTTGAAGAAGTCCAAATTGCTCCTTGAAGATGAACTTTGCCAAAAAAAAAATATTTAATCCTCTATGAAATAATCTTATACAACATATTGCATAAAGAGATAGGCCTATATTCATTAAAACTTTCAGATCTATCAACTTTATGAATAAGAGAAATAAAGGTCTCATTTACCTTACCAGTTATCTTCCTGTATCTTGTCATTCTAGACTCATCAATGGCCTCTATCAAATCATTTCCCAAAAAGTAAAAAAAAATGAGTTTATCTTAAAATGAGTTTTTATTTAGACAAGACCTTAAAGTGTTGATTAGGACCTTAGTGGCCAAGTTAATCGAAGACCCACCCTTCCAAAAAGGATCCTTACAAGTTGTGTTGATAGATGAAGGATCAACCATGGAAAGAGTTAGCCAAGGGCTTTATTGGGTGGTACCATTCATTTAGTTTCCTTCATAGTTCTTTAAGTAGTCGTTTTCTTTCAAGTTTATGTTATGACCATTTAAACTATATGTTTTGGTTTAATCCTCCATTATGTTTGGAAAAAAAAAATTCATTGGTAGGAAGGATTAACCAATAAATGGTTATCTAGAATCACTAACAGTAAAGAATACAAAGACTATAAATAAAGGAGACAAAGACTATGGCATACAAGGAGAGTCTACTTTATATGCACTATGCCTGATCTCTATTTTATATTGGTTTCCTACCCTCTCTGCTTCTATATTTATATTGGTTATATAACTTCCACCCAGCTAATGTTATTCTCAACAACACTTACAATGCCTTGACAATGCTATCGTACCTCTATTACAGTGCTGCCATGCCTCTGGAAAACCAAAATCTATTGCGACACTTACAATTCCTTGACAATGTTATAATACCTCTATTACTATGTTGCCATACCTATAGAAAACTAAAATCTATTGTGATAGCTAAACTGTCCAAGAGTGACATATGTCATTCTCCCTAATAAATCCAATTATAAAATATTTTCAAACCCATAGTTAAAAAGCGATCTTTCAGAACTCTACGCTACATAAATCGTTCAATCCCATACAATTTTCTCCGGATTGAGTTGTTGGAAACATGATCGAAAGGAAGTCCC
>LPNX010508156.1:194761-213169 GCA_001517045.1 Pseudotsuga menziesii
TTCACCTCGTGGGGTTTAGGACGAGCCAGTAAATCCATGATTCCAGGTTTTCAATCTCCCTGTATCTTTCTTTTTCCCTTTAACATTTAGTTTTCCTGCATGAATTTACANTTCCCCTCGTGGGGTTTAGGACGAGCCAGTAAATCCATGATTCCAGGTTTTCAATCTCCCTGTATCTTTCTTTTTCCCTTTAACATTTAGTTTTCCTGCATGAATTTACAGTTGGGAGGTCTCTAATGAGTGAACTATATTGGTATTTTCATATTGACGTGGAGGGTTAAACACCCAAATGATGTTTTATTTGTTTTCCTCTCTGTGTGTTGATATTGATGGTGAGGGTAATAGAGTTTGTTTTCATTCATTTTCCTGTCCATGTGTTGAGTAGCATCAACTTCTTTAATTCTGTGTTTGGATTCCCATGCGTTGCAATATTATCAACGATGGTAATTTAATCTTATAAGCGCCGTAATTCTTACATGTGTGTCAATAAATTGCCTGTTGTTGGTTGCATGTTTGCTTCCTGTACAGAACGAGCTAAATCTATGGATTAAATTGATTCCAGTTCTTTTCTTATTTTAAATAAGAAATTAATTTGGTTATTTGTTGCACTGCTTTGATGTTCTGAGCATTCCTTGGTTTATCCTCATTCATGAAGTAGTGGTGAAATCAAATTCAGTTATGAACCTATGAGGCATTAAGAAATAATATTGGGCGATCATATCAGTGGCGAAAGGCCTAAAAATCAGACCTAGTCTCTAAGGAGCATCAGTAAATATGTATTAAGAATCAGTTGCGGAAGTCTGAGTGTGCCTTGTGGTAGGATACAACATTCAAAGAATAATGAATCGGCATTCTGGGCATGATTAGTATCATATAATATGCAAATAATGGAGTCTGGACACTTTTTCCACCTCAAACAGTAGTAAAGAGGAACTTCATGCCTTGCGTCAAAGGTTCTTGAACCCTATCTGGACCTTTAGAAAGAGATTTACACACAGAAACTAGCACCCATATAACATCTCTCAAGTCCATATTAATCCACGCTTCATGAGTGTTGAGATGATATATGTAAGTAACATTGAATCAATAGCATGCATGCAAACCATACGCTGGGAAAGAACTTCGAATGAATATATGAGTTCTGACAACGAGTGTAAATCAAATTTCAGTCACGAATTAGGACGGTGGCGCAAATATTTAAAATCGCATTTCCAGAACATGAGGAAAATTTGGGCTAAGGATCATCGACTTAGGCATTGACCATTCCACCATTGAATTTTGAGGTTTCTAGGATTATGGATAAATACAGGGGGCGGCTCCTCATAGGCTGTCAACAGATGACGAAAGCCAGAGAAGCCATTGACAGACGATGAAATCCAGAGAAGGATTGTCCCCTTAATAACACATTTATTGTAAATACTAGCATACCCCCAAAACGGGGGAAATGAAACATCGAAGAAAAAACAAAATGAACATTAATGAAGACTTATCTTGCTCGAAATGTTTTCTAATAACATAGAGATATGAATCGAGATAAACAATGCGCTAAGGATCTAGTCACCTTTGAGATAAAATTATGCTAGATGTAACCAAAATACCAAGTTAAATACCTAACCCATCGGTCTGGATTTAGTTTCATAATGTGATTACGATATCAACCCTATCAATCTCTTAAATTGTCTTGTATATGATATCACAATTATAACTTAAAATCCTAGTCATACCTAATTTAAAATTATATGATCTTAGAGGGATTCTTCGAAATCCCAGTTTTGATAATGGAACCAACAACTGGACTAGTTATAGAAGCGCGAGTGTAACCCTACATATAGATATTCAAAATAATGGCAACAAATATCTTGTGGCATCAAATCGACAAGAGAAGTTTCATTCACCCACTCAAAATTTGGAAAATTTAAGTCAAGATGCCAAGTATTCTCTGTCAGGTAATAAATTGATCAGCAGATAATGTTGTGCACAAGATACATATTATTTAGATACCTCTAATGTGTGCAGGGTTCAATTTGTACAACATGGGTGCAGATCAGATTGGGGAGTTCTGCTTTAGTTACAACAACTGTGGAAATGGGCAATGTGAGCTTCACATGTGCTAGGGTTCTTCAAGCTTAACTCCTAAAAGGAAGGGAGTCTTGCTTGGCTTGTAATATTTCATGTTGAACTTGATGAGAAAATCTGAAGCATACTTGGACTGATTTACTTTGATTTCATGTTGGGATTGAGTAATTTCGAGACCCAATAATTGGCTCAACAATCCAAAATCTATCATAGAAAATGCATGGTTCATTGCATCCTTCAAGGAGGCAATCTCTTTCTTTGAACTTCCTGTAATCAGTAGGTCATCCACATACAAGAAAATAATCATCAAAGAACCATGAATCAGCTTCAAATAGACATTAGGATCATACTTGCATCGAACAAAACTCAGTGACAGCAGAAAGCCATCAATCTTGGCATACCAAGCCCTGGGGGCTTGCTTAATCCCATACAATGATTTATTTAACCTGCACTCTAAAGATCAATTAGAAGCAAACCCTTCAGGTTGCTGCATGTAAATCTCTTCAGTGAGATCTCCATTTAGGAAAGCACACTTCACATCGATGTGATGTACTTCCCATTGCTTCGAAGATGCAATGGCTAGAGCTAGCCTTATGGAGTCCATCTTTGCCACTGGTGCAAAGGTTTGATTGTAGTCAATACCATGTACTTGTGAGTAGCCCTTGGATACCAATTGTGCCTTATATTTCAAAGGTGAACCATCAGCAGCAAACTTAGTCTTGAAGACCCATTTACATTGAACTAGCTTCCTCCCTGAGGGAAGATCAACCAGTTCCCAAGTGTTGTTCTTCTGGAGCGAGATGAATTCTTCTTTCAAGGTTGTTTTCCATATTGGATCATGTGTTGCATCTTCATATGTCTGTGGATCTGATTCAACCATCAGATAACACTTCTCATCAAATAGAGGATCTTTCACACAAAGGGCACTCTCAAATTGAGATCTAGTCTTCCTAGTGTCATTAGGATTTCCAGCTAGTTCCCCAGCTGCATGAATGGTCTTTGCTGCCCATTTTGGTCTTGTAGGAATTTTAGGATCTGCAATCAAATAATCATTATTAGACATATCAGAATCAGCAAGCTCATTAGTCTCTTCACTTACAATCAATGGTTCATACAAGAGCTCTCAGGATGATATCCCTTACTGCAGTATGCACACTTGCTCATTTCTCCTTTATTCTTCTTCTTCTGGGAGTTCTTCTTGAAACCTTGGGGCTCCTCTTGATACTTTGACTTGTCTCTCTTTTGCTCAAGTGGGTTTTTAGCTTTTTCCTTGCTTTTTGAATCCACCCTTGAATCTCCAACAACCAAAGCCTGGTCTTTGGAAGGTTTGATGGTTCCCATCATCACCAACTTATCTCACTCCTGTGTGAGGGATTCCATGAACTATGCAAGCTTAGGCATCTTCCAGGCTCGTGCTGTCAACTTGGTGGCATGGAAGGTCAAAACAAACACTGAATAATCAGGACCAAGATTAGAGAGTATGGCCAAGACTAGTTGCTCTTCCTTCTTTTTGATCCCACACTATTTTAGCTGCAAACCAAGGGCCTTAAACTTGGAAAAGTAGAGTTGCAATGATTTAAAGCTACTAGGACTCAAGGAGATCAACTCATTCTCGATCTGATGTCCTCTCATCTCATCTGTCTTTCCAAAAATCTCTTCAAGCTTCTGCCACACTTCATTAGGTGATGTCAATCCATCAAGATGGAAGAGAAGGTCTCTTGAAATGCTAAAAAACAAAAGACCATAGGCCTCATCCCTCCTGTTGTGCCATTTAATTTTCTTTGCATCTTCATTGGGCTCTACCTCAGTTTCCATGGTCACCCTGTAGAGACCTTTCTCTCTCAACAATATCTCCATCTCAGCTTTCCACTCAAAGAAATTGAATGGAGTCAAGATGGTCTTCTAAGATTGGTCCATAGCTCAGTAGTTGTGCCCTCCAGTCAGTAGAATGATCTCCCAGTCAAGATGTCGAAACTGTAATAACAATTTGGAAGGAGAGAAATCGATCTACAAAGGCTCAGATACCATGTGGAAATTGAACCCAAGAGATAGAACAATAACACTCACAAAATTTCTAATCAAACATGCAAAATTCACACCAAAGGAGACTGAAATTGGAGCATAACACTAAACTGTATTGAGTAAGTGTACAATAACCAACCTTGTGAATTAATAGGCTGCTCAAATAAATAATTACATGAGAGGTTCGAATTCATAAGGATGCCATTCGAAATAGTAAAAAAGAAGGCTTACCAAATCTAGTCAAATCTCCTATAGTCAATATATATTTAGGTAGATAGGCCTTTATATCTTCCATTTTGAGCTTCATTGAGAGGATTAACAAGATTAACCCAAGTGTAACAAGTGTACAACCAGGATTCATTTCATGGTCGTCTATATTGTTATGCTTAAATGGGTGATTCCATGAAGGTGGGTAACACGTTTTGGCCAAATTTGATGATGAAAACCCGATTGTTTACTCACGTGCTAGATAGAAGCTCTCGAAACACATATATGCCATGTGAATTTCGACTTGTAGTAAAAAAACATTGTCGAATATTATGTTGGCTTCCCAATATTATTTTTTTTTAAAATATTGCGATGTCATTTAATGTGTGAAATTTTGCATTTAATGAACTGTGTCACCTTAAAAATTTGAAGAAGTTAATAAGTGGCTTATGTCCAACCCCAATAATTCAATCTTACATTAATAATTTAATATATATATATGAGCATGATCTACACAAAATGCACTATGGTATGCATTTTTTTTGTTAATTTATTTCACAATATAAAATTATTTATTATTTTTTGAAAGTGACCACATCTGATTTCAGCATCATTTTATACACATGTGTGTCCATCCCAACTTTTTTTTCACTGTTTTCAAAAATTGAAAAACCAAAGATACCCTTTTGAAGAGGACGTGTTGATGTGTGGGATGTGAATTTTTACGAAATTTTTGGATGTCTATTTTTTAACTTGCATATTTTTCTTTGAGCTACTTCGAAGTTGTTGTCAGGTTTTCTAAGTGTAAGTTTTAGAACTAATTAAAAAAATCCCCATATGAATGCCAAAACGAATGCATGATACCTCAATGGATAGAGGATTCGGCGATGAATCTATCGGTATAAACTCTGCTCAGTTGTGTGCCATGAATGGTAGGGTTTACACCCCTAAAAGACACAGAGAAACATTGATTTTCCTGTAAGAGGGCTAATTCTCTGTTTTTCAAGGCCTCGATCGAGGTCTGGAGCTCGATCGAGCCATTCAAATACCTCGATCGAGCTCTTAACAAAACCTTGATCGAGGGTTTATTAAAACCTAGATCGAGGGCTTAAGACCTCGATCAAGGTTATGTTAAACACTTGAAAAAAAAAGCTTTATACGTGACTACCAAGGTTTTATATGCATGCTCACCACCATGACTACCCTATCTAGAATATTATGCCCATCTAGGACATTTTAGAAATGGGCTTCTAGGATCCAACTAAAATAATGGATGTAAGGAATTTCAAAATCATTTGATTCGGCCAACTCTGCAAATAATGAATCTCTTAGAAATTTAAACAAAAAAACAATTACGACATTGCTAGCTTATTCTACCAATAGACCTTTCATCATTTTACCTAGAAACCAGAAGTACCTGGTACAAATTTCCATGGGGCCAAGGGTTTGAGAAATTGAGTGTTAAAATATTTTTAATGCTCATTAAACTACTTCAAAACACAAAATAGGACTGGAATGGAGCAACAGAGGGGGGGGGGAGAATTGAAGATCAGAATTAGAGTTACAGAAATGTAGTGAAAGGTTTTAAATACTAAAAACACTTTGTTCCTTTGTATATAATTTTTAATTTAAAAAAACTACAATTATGTGATATGACTTTGAAAACACAAATATGGACACCCAAAAATATTTTTAATCAAAGTTTTTAAAATCTTGTATTGTTCATGGGAACAAGGTCTTCAAATATAATTAAAATCAAACATAGAATTATATGATAATAAAATTTAATAAAACATAATTTCAACTAGAATAATGATACTTGTGGTACATACCTTGAAGAAAAAAAACAAGTAAAAGCATTACTACTGTCACTTCCCCTAGATTTTATGTTATATATTAGTCATAGAGTAATTGGAGTTATAGATGTGAATGCTTGCAGTCATAGATGTGATTAGTCACATCTATAACCCAATTACTCTACGACCCATATCCAACAAATGAAGTGAATTAAATGATGGGTATGTTGCCTATTTATAGGTGATTAGAGATGCTCGACCGAGGTCTTCTTTAACCCTCGATCGAGCTTTTTTTAACCCTCGATCGACTCAGCCTTGAACCATCGACCGAGGGTTTATAAAAAGTTCGATTGAGCGTTTAACATGACCTCGATCAAGCATTTTATAAACCCTCGATCGAGGTACATGTTTTTTGTTTTTTCCAAATTCGCCTTGCCAAAAATTGTAACCCACCTCCGTGGATGCACCCAAATGCATCTTGATTAAGATTTAAATGAGCTTAGTTAAATGGTTAACTAGAACCATTTAACTAAGTTCATTTAAATGGTTAATTAGAACCATTTAACTATGCTCATTTAAAACTTAGTTAAATGGTTAACTAGAAACATTTAATTATATTATTGTTAAATGGTTTACAAAACTTTTTGTTTTTCAACTGATTCTTTAAATTAATTTTCAAGTTTGTGTGGCTTCAAAATTGACCAATTGCATATCCGTGTTCACTAGACACAAGTTGGGTGGTTGTGTTAGTTTAAAAATGGAAATTGAATACAAGCATATATACACACAACATTTACATTTGCTTTTACACAATCATTGAGATTTCATATTAAATTCTTCAATTACTTTTTATTAAAAATAACTCCATCTAAATCCAATTTCAACCAAAGTAACATTGAGCAAAAACACAAATGAGCATAAGTACATTCCTGTCCTTAAGATCCAAAGAGAATAATGACTAAGTAAATAACTGCCAATTCCCCAATTCACCCAAACAAAACTATGTAAAACACTATATACCCATCTCCCAGAACCTTTCATACCCATTGACTTTTTCTATTTCACTACCTAATACAATACATACTATTTCTAAGACTACTATGATTGTACAAAATATACCAATCTTCTTTATTTTATTTTCATATCCATTGACTTTTCTATTACACTACCTAATACAATACATACTATTTCTAGACTGATTGTACAAATTATACCAATCTTCTTTATTTTGTTCTCAAACCCATTGACTATTCTATTGCATTACCTAATACAATACCCTTGAGCTTTAAAAACATGTACGTTCAAGCTATCCAACGAACCAACAACGAAGTCAACCATTGACTTCGTTGTTGGTCTATTGGATGGCTTAAACATACATGCTTGTTAAGGATGGCCGTAAGTAAGGCTCCTTAGATAAACTTATCTTTACATTTTAAAGATGTCATCGTCATCTCTTTCCAATCATCATCTGGCGTGTTGTGCTGTGGAATGCACATGCAGTTACCTTGCTCTCCAAGACGTGAGAAAGACGATGTATCAAGTACATGCTGCAGCAGGAGGTTCCACCTGGGAGTCACCCTCTCTCAATTCATCATTATCCAATACATGAAACCTGGCCTGGTTGCACCCATGCCACCAATGTCTGAGGAACTTGGCTGATGGGAGTAGGCACCGAGAATCAGATAGTCAGTATATTGTTCCAGCGATTCGACGAGCAAGTATCCTTGCGATCTCCTCGTGATTTCCAAATGAAAGAGGCAATGAAGAGAATAAAGACCACCTCATGTATATAGATGATCATGCATACACACAAAAATATAGTAATGAGGGAAAGGATGCTACTATAGGACCAAATTTTGTCGATATGTTAAGGTTGAAAATGTTATAGGACCAAATTTTGTCGATATGTTATGGTTGAAAATGTTAAATATTGAGATATGCAAAGATATACTGATCTATTATAAACCTTACTATCGGGAATGCATTATTGATTTACTACCCTTTTATGAGACACATTCCTACACAAAATTGGAAAGAAGAAGAAATTATTTACATGGATGTTCCTAATTATAGAAAATCAAAGATTAAGAAAAGAGTGTGGCTTGTTTTTAAAAATTCTCTCAAGGAAAGATGGGTTTTCTATGTTTGTATTTTTTTGGTTTCAATAACATTGGACTATTTATTTTGCTTTCTTCATTTCTTATATATTAACTCGTAATTTTTTCAATGATTACCTACTCTACCAACTCTCAGTGCAATTGGGTAATAATCTAAGTGATCCTTTCTTCCTTGCAACTATTGGATTGAATTACCTTCTCTCCAAAATCCACAAAATGAAATATTCTCTTGTCCCATTCTTTCATGATACTAGTGAGGGAGGATTGAGTTTAAAAATTGAATAGACTGAATAATGACAACAATTTTACAAAGGTCTCAAGGTATTTTTTGAGATGTCCCATCCTTCGTTTGAACATCTATATCTTATCCTTCAAGAGTTTGTTCTCTTCTTGAATCCGCACATTAGTGGTTTGTAGGTCCTTCGACCTTTCTTTATTTTATGTTTTACCCATGTTGCATCTACTTTCTCTTCAAAGTTTTTGCATTTGTGTCATGGTTAAGGATTCAATTATTCTAATACTATAATAATCTATAAACACAAGGTTCATACCTTACACACCTCACCAACATAGATCCTCTATCAAATGGAATTTGATCTTTGTTCTCAATTTTTTTTGGGGATTTATGTTATCACAATGACTCCAAGGATTTTGTTCCCATTGTAACATGGATAAAAACAACCAATTTATAATGGAATGGCTATGATAAATAGTTTGGATTCAAATGCCTCTATTTAATGTCCCCCTCACCCAATCCGACCAACAAGAGGGGCAATTAACTAGATTTGATCTTCCATTTTTTTTCCCAACAACCAAATTATGATTTCACAATATTTAAAAGACATTTGTAGATGTATAAATAAATATACACAATGGAAATAAACTCTACCCACACACATATAGCATACAATTACAACATAATCATTAAAGGCATCAAATAAAAATATTACACATTGAAACCAAAAAGAATACTTATTTTTATCCAATGCAAATCCAAGCAACTCACTTAGTAAGAGCAATTTTGGACCCAATTGTAGGCACCATGTCCAACATATACTCTTTCTACTAAGTGGTCACCCTCAATCTAGCCTATGAGGCCACCAAGGCGAAGGAAACACATAGATGCCTCTCTCTCTTATCACAAAACATGTTCTCCACTCTATGCTTAGCCAAATGCTCATATAGATTTCTATAGGGATCTTACTCATCCCTTATAGCCTTGAACCATAATACCTACCCCACAAAACACCCTTATGCTCTTAGGTATCCCCTTCACCGATCCACAGTTCTCTTGGACAATCCATCTTGTCGGGTGCTTCTAGTTGTTGGAATGTTAATCCCTTATAGAACATAGGATAAAAACCTTTATCTAATTTCCTAGGGGTTTAGTACCATGTTCCAAGTGTTACTTGGAATCCTAGCTCTTATTTTGTCCACTTGACATACACTTTCCATACTTTATCCACTAGTGCGCCCCTCATTGTACTTTATTCTATGTTTTTCTAAGATAAGGCACATATTCTGCTTTTTTGCTTGCTTTTATAAGATAAGGTTTCTTTTACAGCTTTATTAAAAAGACAAGATGACTTAGGAAAGTTATCTAGTTGTTTCCTAAACCACCTTTCCTTACTTTTCCTCTGAAAGCTACTCATAGATGGAGATTTAGTAACTTATAAGCTTTCCATATGTGTCCAATTCGAATTTCCTCTATTAGGATGTATTATTTATGTGACCTAATTATTATTTAATGAATATGACAAAGATTATTGAGATTCAGTCTTCATGTGTGAATTATTATTCTTATTTATGCTAATTCTCTGCAATTATTAATGAGAATAATTGTGTTCCTAGATCCTTAGTTTGTTTATGAAATTATTTATGACATCAAGGATTTAGAATTTCCACATGGTATCGGATATTAGGGAGATTAGATCAATTATCTCCCATTTAGATTTGTAAGTTTATTTTTCAAGTACAACTTCAAGTTGGATTCAAAAATATCAGTTCCTCTTCTTACTCCATTCACAAGATATTTAGAGTGGAAGTTGAAGCTAATTATATCTCTAAAGAGACATGGTCTCTATGAGATATCTATGGGAGTTGGTGAAGAATATTATAAAGAGATAAATGACTGGCTTAATGACTATGACATAGATTTTGGATCTATGTTTGTGACTATTTCTCCAAGCATGCACTACCTTATTGATTCTGTTGAATACCTAAAGTATCTCTATACAAGATTGGATAGAGCATTTGGCAAGCACAATGAGAATCATTCAAGCAATTTGGAGAGTGCACCTAAAAATTCAATATGTTCACTTTCCCAATATGTCTTGGCCTCAACTGTCTCTGATGAATATATTCATGAAGAAAAAATTGCAGAGTCAAGACCAGTTTGAATTGAAGAAAGTCTACTTGAAGTGACTCCTTCTCCTGTGGTTCCAGAAGTTCATGAGAATTATAATTTATCATTATCACATGTAGCTGATGAAGATATTTTGAAGACTATATCTAAGTGTGAGAAAGATGAAAATGAAATCACTGATTCTAATCTGAATCCTTCTACCTATTCCTTTATGTTGACTATAAGGTCGCTACTTCACCATTCTATTTAAGATGGAGATATTTCCAAAGTGTTGGCACACTGTAAACTCTTGTTCCTCACTCTTGAGAATTATAGCACCTGTTTTGGATTTGATTTAAGATCATATTTCATGTCCAAATGTATTTTGTAACATTTTTTCATCACTCTTAGAGCAGCTACATCCTTTTTTGGTTCAAAGTTTCAAGACAATTCAGATTTGCTTGGAGTTTATTTCACTTTTTATGGTTTGAATTTTTTGGCTCAAGCATCACAAGTCTCATTTGAACATGATATCAATATAATTTTCAAGTCTAACGAGAATCCACTTCTACTCTTATATTAATGTTTTGGAGTTTTTCTACATGACTACATTGTTCGTCATGCAACTGCCTATGTTCGTGATCCAGTTGAGCAGATTTATTTTCCTCCAAAGAGGAAGATACCTCGAGACATCAAACCAAGTTCACCTACTTGAGTTTGGAGATTAACATTTTTTTTTAACCTTTCATGTCCATTTTTAAGGAAGGGTTTTGTTCCCATGAGGTTTTCCCCATTTTCTCAGTACATGTGGATGAATAATGTAAAGGGTGACCATAAATCTTGTGTTGCATGGCCCTAATATTGGATTCATTTTACTCACACATAAGTCAAGCTTAAGGGGGGTGGGGTGTTGGAATATCAATCCATCTAGACCATAAGATAGAAACCTTTATTTAATTGCTAGGGGCTTAGTACCATGTCATCCTAGTGCTTATTTTGTCCACTTGACATACACTTTCCATAGTTTATCCACTACTGTGCCCCTCATTTTGCTTTATTCTTAAGTTTTTTTTTAGATAAGGCACATATTCTAGTTTTTTCCTGCTTTTATGAGATAAGGCTGCTCTTATAGCTTTTCTCATCGATTATAAATCCATGATGACTTAGGAAAGTTATCTAGTTGTTTCCTAAACCACCTTTCCTTACTTTTCTCCTAAAAACTACTCATAGATGGATATTTAGTAACTTCTAAGCTTGCCTTATGTAACCAATTCAAATTTCCACTATGAGGATGTACTATTTATGTAACCTCATTAGTCTTTAATGAATATGACAAAGATTATTGAGATTCATTTTTCATGTGTGAATTCTTCTTCTTCTTTATGCTAATTCTCTACAATTCATTGTGAGGATAATTGTGTGCCTGGATCCTTAGCTTGTTTATTAAATTATTTATGACATCAAGGATTTAGAATTTACACACTAGTGTGTGCATAGAAGGAGGCCAATATGGTGTATGTTGTTGGAGAACTACTTTTAGCCTCAATTCATAGATTTCCAAGCATCTACAAGGAACATAACTCAATGGGTAAGGGTTCCTAGCTTGTCTAGCCTCTATGTTCACCTAGAACTGGAAATTTCCCTTGCAAATATGTAGCTTTGTCTCTAGATTTGAATTTCCTGGGTTATACACAATCTGGTAGTGATCTCTCATTCTTGCTATAAATTTGTTATTGCCTTACCTAGTGCTGCATTAATACACACACTTTCATTATGTTAAGACCTCAAACCTTGAACTAATACCTAATCTCATAAATTTAAGACTAAGATGACTTCCATAATATTAAAATAATATAAAATTAAGATTACAATTTTAAAATGCACAAGAAGAAAGAGTTCTCCATATTCTATTGATTATTTTAAGGAAATTTTAACAGTTAACTATTTAACACTACACTAATGGCAACACATACATTATAATTGGAAACGAAAGTAACATGCCTTTAACATTACACTAATGGGAACACATGGTAAGGAAAGTAACCTGGCAAGTAACATGCCATTGTTAGAAGAACTCTAACAATGATACCTCAAATCATTTTTGTAAGACAACAAATTAAACAAATTAAAGTTTTTTTCATATTTAAATTGTCACTGAGGATTATGACGATACTTGCTCTTACCCACTTTAAAATTTCACTATGTTTTAACAAACTTTTATAAATAAAGCTTAAAAAATATTACAATTCTTTCTTTACATTTATATTACAATTAATAACATTAAAAATTATATTTCATCTATATACAAAAATATTTAATAACTTTTGTTAATAAATACAAAGTTTTTAGTTCTAAATTGCTGAAGCTATTTAATGAAAATAAATTAACTTAAATAATGATTAAAAATAATTTTTAAATTATTAATATGTTTAAAAATAAAAAATTAAAATTAAAATTGATGATGTTTACTTAAACTTGTGCTTGTAATTTAAAAAGTAAACAACTCAAGTTAATTTATTTGATTTTTTTTTTAATGTTTCATTTCTTCTGTACAAGAAGCCATTTCAACTATTTTGTAATGTGGTAAATGTGATATTAGGTGGAAGGAAAGAAAAAGAAAAAATTTAGGCATTTGATAGTTAGAATAGTGATAATAATAAATTATTAAAAATTAAATAGTTTTTGAAAAGTAAAGTGTATTTATATCATCCTAGATCTAAATTTTAGGTTCTATCAAGTGCCGGAAGTGATTAAATCTTTCGAGGTGCAAACATCTTCTTAAGTATTGTACTCAAAGAGCTATCAACTTTGTTGTGTCCTATATATAGTCATTGATTTGATTCAAACCAAAAGACACATTTTTTTATTTAAAGTAAACATATAGTATTTTTATTATTAATATTTAATATTATTTATGGCCGACATATAATATTTTTTATTATTTTTTATTTTGTTAGGAACAAACATTACAACATCTCCCCCATACATGGTTTTAAAACCATGTGCAAGGCCCTCCTAAAACCATGGGTTGTTTAGGAGGCCTTACACATGTTCTTAAAACCATTTGCAATGCCCTCCTAAAGCATGTACAATAAAACCATGGGTTGTTAGGAGGCTTTGCACATGGTTTTAAAATCATTTGCAAGGCCCTCCTAAACCATGTACAATAAAACCATGGGTTGTTTAGAAGGCCTTGCACATGGTTTTAAAAGCATGTGCAAGGCTTTTTTACGGATAATTAATTTTTATTAATTTTTATTATTTTGTTAGGTAAGAACATTACAACATCTCCCCCATATTGTTTTGACGGATAATTAAATTTTAAATTTTTTCTTGTTTTGTTAGGTAGGAACATTACAACATCTCCCCCATATTACGTTGTTTTTGTGGCCGACATTTATTTTGGCGGATAGTTAAAATTTTTATTTTTTATTATTTTTTGCGCCGAGAGGCGCATTCTATAGCGCGATATGAGGTAGAAGTGTAATTCCGTGCTCAACGTGGAGATGACACGTGTCACATAAAAAAGTCGGCTTATATATCTATATATATACAAGTCGGCTTAATAATTAATAATCTTAGGTGTATATATATTGCCGAGAGGCGCATTCTACAGCCCAGTATGAGGTAGAAGTGTAATTCTGTGCTCAACGTGGAAGTGACACGCGGCACAATGTCGGCTCATGATAAATATATATTTAAAGCTCCCACAATGTGGGCTCATAATAAATATATATTTGAAGCTCACACAATGTCGGCTTAAAGATTAAACTAGGCTTAATATCTATACACAGCAAAGCACGGCCATTGCTTCCTTGGCAGAAGAAATACGGTCTTTAGCAGACTAGCGTTCCTAAGGCTTTTCGGACTGAGAAGCGAAGCTCTGAATCCCTGTAAACACTAAATCATTAAACCGCAATCCCACATTTTCCCTACCACAGAATGCGCCATTTCTTAACCCTACAGATAATAATTTCATTTAGAATATTTAAAGCTCCTTGCAGCTCCATGGATCATAGAATTGTTGCTCTCTGCATTTTCTTTTATCCCGACGAATTGAAATAAGTATCGAGTGATGCAATTAAAGAATATATATTCTAGGGTTTGTCGAGGGAAGTAGACTAGGTCCACGTAGATGTGACTTTGAAATTGTATTCGCTTTCGTCATGTCCTGTATAGATAGTGCCTGGCCTCTTTTATCAGGTCCAGGCCCGCAGAATAATTTTAACTATTATTGGGAACTCTATTATTGGGAGCCCATTTATTTCAAAGTAACTGTAAGCTCTGTTCACGGGGTATTGGTAGCTTAACCAGATGTCGCTCTACAACAAGAATATGGCAAAAAATAAAAGGAAAAAACATACAAAATTTAAAATGTTTGTGGTTCCTAGAGTTTCTTAATCGATTGAATGGGCCAACATGGAAAAGCAACCTTATCCTTGCAGTAAGCCAACGAAATATGGTATAACTATCCGTCGTCGTGGTGTTAAGACACACTAGATTGCTTATTTTTAGAAAGGTGTGGTGTAGTCTTGGACTCTCTATTTGGATTTGGATACGAGTACAGTGAATATTTTGGGAAAAGGTTACTTTTTTAACAGAAATAGAGTAGTATTTTATCAATGCATAGGTATATGTTTGAATTCTTAACGAATCAAACATATATATTAAAATCAAATTAGTAAAAACTAAAATAATATTGCAGACAACTTCTTCAAATATGTACATCGTTTTTCTCATAACACTTAACACATTATCTTATCTTCTATGGAGGAGGGAAGGATCTTAAGTTTTTATATATTCACGATATGAAACGCAGGGTAATTCAAATAGCAAGTTAGTAGGCTCTTGCCTGCTGGCACCCTTAAAGCAATCCAATTTTACGTTTGTCAGGGGAATACTGGGGTTCTGAATAGTTGTGTTTGTTCCTAGAAAAATTGGTATTATGTTGAGTGACAATCGGCTTAGGCTTATGAAATTTCCGTGATGTTGCAACTTAGGGTGTCTCTGTAATCTTTAACGAACTTAACTTAGCTTGGCGGCATCATTCTCTTACTATAGGTCCGGGATTTAGATATTGGCAGTGTTCCAACTATGGATAAAATCTTCACATTGAGGCCATTATACTACGCATTGCCAAACATATGCATGTAAACCATTGCTGCAAATACCTCCATGTAACTTCTTTTTTCACTATGTTGTTTGTTGATAGATACCTGAGGATTGCTGATCAAATGACACGGTGTCACAAAATAATTATCCAATCGAAACTGTCACCTAGGTAAAACGCTCAATTTTCATGTAATTCAAATCTGCTCATACTCATTTCAACATCCAGGCCTGTTCATTATAACTTTCATATGTCAGTTCATTGTAATTCTTATAAACATCCATTTTCTATTTCATTCATAAGGTCACCAAATCTCTCTATTATTCCAATATGAAATTGAAATAGCTGTTAAAACAGTCAATGTAAAAAACGAATACCATCCATAACATTTTCTAGAGATAAAACCCATGTTTTATTCCTGGCAGTTGCATATTATTCTGAAAAGTAATCAAATCCATACAGATATCCGCAGTAATCTGACGATAAAATTTGTAGATCTAGCAAGCAAGTATTTAGGTTTATCAAGAAAAAATGGTAAAAACAATGTAAGAGATTGTTCTTCATCGCCCTATCTATGAATAAAATGATCACTCACACATTAAGTGGAAAAATGGTTAGACGATGTTCAATATTTTACTTGATTAAGGTATGTCATGAATATGCCTGAATTAACTGAATGAAACCATAAATGACCGTGTTTTCTTCTTCTACAAATGTTTCGAAAACCAATGCTCCATACATACCATACCCATTTGTTAGACCATCGGAGGGCAGAGAGGCGAAGTCAACGGTTGACTTCTCCTCTCTGCCCTCCGATGGCCTGAACGTACAGGCCGTTTAAGTTCACCCTACCCATTTCCTCAACTGGCACAATTTTGGTTTCCAGGAAAAGCTAATAAATGGAAACATCCAACCATCAAACTATTCTTCAAATCAAAATGTGAATGCTGCACTCAATGATTAGCATTTATCTCAATGCTAAAATTTACTAAACAAGATAAACGGTATGCGTGCTGCTGCAAGATGAAGGGAAGCGACCATGTAATATATATAAGTTTCTAATTCATGAACTTAGGGGGAGAGTAGCTTAGAAAATGATACAACGTAAAGGAAGATGAGAACGACTACAACTACAACGAATCCCTTGGATAGATTGCCTTCCCCGGATCCTCTAAATTTCATGCCCAAAATTGCTGCAATGGCTACCTCCAGAAAACAAAAATAAATTTTACAAGTCGATCCTAATTATATTCATACTCATAAATCATCAAAATCCCCTATTAATGGTACTGTAAATGTCAATAGGGAATCTATTAAATAAGAGTTGGGCTTAGACAGAGGTGGACAAACAGTGGATTGGCCATTTGACAAGGTGATGCGCTATTGCAGTAGGTAAAACTAGCTAAGCTTAGCTAAATCTGTAGGTGGAGTTGGTATCATAAAGTATCACGCCATGGTGTAAGAATTGCCATCGAACATCACTTAATATCTCTGCAATATTCAAATGCAGGATTGAAAGAGGATTCCTTTTTTCACGTATTATGTAGACATTTCCTAAGACGATTCATATTTAAATCCAATCCATGAATTATGGGTTCTTTCATTGGGATGCTAATCTGTGAAGGTCTTTCTTTAGTTAGGACAAAAGAAGAATGGTAGGTAAGGGCGATAAATATAGCTGAGATGGGGATTTTCCATTGACATGGAGGAACACTCTCATATAGCTAAGATATGGATTCACCATTGACATGGAGGAACACTCTCATGAGCAGATGAAATGGGGTATTCAATGGAGAACTTTATTAAGAAAGGACATTTGCATATTTCCCAATCTGCCAATGGCACAATTTTTTATCCTTAATTGGAATTGGAAAATGGTTGAGGATTGGGGTTTTGGGATCAAGGATTGTCGACATCATATAAAAGGTTATTAGCAATTTTGAGTAAGAGATGATTTCTAGCTTCTAATGGCTATGAAATAATTGTGTAGAAGATAATGTCACAGTGTAGAGCCATAGAACATATCGTGGAGAACGAGGCTGCTCCAAGAATAATTTATTAAGGCCAATATGTATAATAGACTATACACGATATTTGATTTGATAGGCAATTCAAAATTTCTTAGCATTACTGGCTATGGATTCTACTATTATTAATTAATGAAATGATTATGCCTTTGTGCGCTCATGTGTAGTACTCTGTCTCTATTTAAAATAAACAAAACGGAGACAACAACATAAATTTTCAGATAGTTTTTGAACAATTTGATATTCTAATTTGATATGTTCTTCATGATAAGGGTGCTTATCGGTTTGTATATTCAGGGAGTTTCTGGCAAATATCGTCATAATCACCATAGATACATAGATGGATGGAGTCCGTATGTAGTGAAAAATTATGTTACGTAGTGAAAAATTATGTAAATTTTGCATTAAGATATATTCAGGTAGTTTCGGAAAATATCGCCATAATCATCATAGATACATAGATGGATGGAGTCCATAAAAAAATTATGTAAAATTTTCATTAAGAAAAAAGGCAAAAAATAAAAGAAAAGAAAGAGTGTGCGACCAATGCAGGCATAAGATTCAAAATATTAATGTCGCCGCCCATGACTGGAACTAGCTTAGATCCAGATTTACCCGGCTCTATCATGCGCCGAGAGGGATCAAATATTTCGAGGTGCAAACCCTACTTCAACAATTGCACTCCAAAAAAGGGTTTGCACCTCGAAAT
>LPNX010508176.1:0-10274 GCA_001517045.1 Pseudotsuga menziesii
GATAAGGGTGCCATTATAGGGTTTTGGATGGGAGGGATGGGTCTCTGGACATTGACTATAGTCATGGAAGAGAAGACAATAAGTCCCTAAATCAACACAGATACCTTATAGATGGAATATTTGGCCTTTAGTGGGATATGGGTGTCATTATGAGGTTTTATGCACTAAGGATGGGTCTCATGGTATTAACCATGGTAATGGGACAATAGTGTAACAGAAACAAGTCTTAAAACCACTACAAATGACCTTTAAAGGGGATATTTAGTATTAATATGGGATAAATGTGCCATTAGACTATTTTATGCATTGAATATTGTTCACGAGGCGTTGACCATGGTCATCTAGGAACCATTATAAATATTTCTAGACAAGAGATAGTTCTAAAGACACTACCATGGTCCAAGGATAGGTTTGGAGGGCTTGACCATGGGTATGGGTTCCATTATAATGTTATCAAGTTTAAATATTTGATATGAACTAAATCACATATGTGAATATATCACATATGCTTTTTAGAGATCACGTAATACAAACTCCGTGTTAAGTAAAAATCAGTGTATTATAAAAAATGTGTTTTAAAATTTTTTTTGGGTTCTATGTTGTGGGCTAGTTTTACTGTAGAAAAAGAAAGAACTCTTATGAACCTGTACACAGAGAACTATTCAACCTGTAATTTAATCATTTCTTACACAAATCCATAGGTTTTGTACAAGTTTGGGTGGATTTCAATGGGGAATGTATGTAATAGAGGTCAAAAGTCAGCGAGGAAGGTGCTTACACTGGAAGAATCTGAAAATAAAAAATAAAGGAAGAGGGAAGATTCAAGAAATTGTCAGCATTCATTGGATAAGAAAATACTTCCCATTCCCACTCAACAGATACCTGAGGTAGAGGATGAGGAAGATAATGCAACAGTAAATGAAGTTGGTTATAGGGGAGATGATAATCTTGGTCCATTATTAAGCGGACAATCTTGTGAAGGGTCAATAACTATGTTCCTCATAATGCAAATGTGACTCCGCAAAAGCCATGCTAGGTGGTTCAATCTCTTGATTGAATTTGTCATCTTGTAGTGGATGTAAACGTCTCTCCAACTTTTCAAACGACAAGAAATATCGCATCAAAACGAAAGAGAACTCCTAAATGCATACAAGTGGATGAGAGAGAATTGAATTCCATAGAAGGTAAGGTGGCTAAATGCACTATCCTTCATCATTGTTCTCAAATAATGAAACAATATTTTGATAACAAATCCGAAGCCAGTAAATGACAATTGTTTCTAGCTTTGCTTAAATATAGAAATATGGCAATGGTTAGAAGAAATTTAGGCATAAGAACATTGAAAAATATCGAATCAAGTAATCATGTTGTTAAATCTCTTGCTACTGCATTCACATAGATTGGTAAAAAAACTCGTTCACAGGGATGTAATGTGGCTTGCTATGTATTGGCTGAATCAATTGTATGTAGATCCACAAGACAATGTTGTTTACTTAAATGCACATCGCAAATTGTGACTTTACATCCAAAGACACTTAAAAAATATGCAGTAAGAAGAGACAACCTTGATGTAGAGGAAAAAATGAAAACATTATGGGCATTTAGCTGTAGCTTTCCCCATAAAGACATGAAGTTAGTTGAAGCAGTGAAGGGACTAGTGCACACGTTTTGGCACGATAACACTAGGCCTTTTCTAACACAAAGGATGTGTTAAAACACTGTCGAGGTTCTATGAAAAATGAACCTCATCTTAAACATTATCTTGACATGACACAAACTCAATTGTTCGAGATGTTTAAAGTTTCTCATGTAGAGCTAAGGCTTGGGAAAATATCTTTTGAAAAATGAAAGCCTTGTTATGTTAGAATCAATACCATTTAGAACACTTGTTGTTGTAGATACCACATAGAGTTTTATTTATATTATCATACATTTGCACATATATGTCATTTTTTGCATCCTAACCATGCGCAGGAATGCTCAAGTACAGTACCACCAATGCCATCTAGAGATTTCATCCATAGCATAATGTGTTCGAGGAAATATGGGAAGACACATTACTTAAAGAAATGTGGAGAGGGTTCTTGCAACCATTGTGGTGGGCTATCATTATGGTCTGATTGCGTCCATGACAGTGAAGATCAAGCATTCGGGAATGCAATTGTCAAGAAGTAGAACTATCAGTATGAGACATATCATCTACATGATGGGAAAGAAAGCAGGAAAGATTAAATTGGTGACTTCACAGGTGACTTCATGTACATTAAGTTGGTGACTTCATGTACATATTTTTATGTTGTTTTATAACACTATTTATTTTTTTACACCAGGTGCAAGTATGTGATTTTATTCCAGAGTTTTGTGGAAAGATCCAACAATACATTCAACATGTCGATATGGCACGATGGAAAGATAATCAATTCAGAATATGTCAAGACACCTTTCCTCTCAGAACAATACTATCATAGGTTTACTTTGCAGAAAATTAGACTCTACAACCACAAAATGAAATACAAAGTCAATACTATCACTTAGAGAAGGTGAGCATAATGTCCCATATCACGTATCAACATGGGCCAGATAGCGATGAAGAGAAACATGTGATACTGAAAGAAAGTCACTTATACATAAGTGACAACCGGATCCATGGCATCCATTATGTGCAACATTGATTTAAATTATTCTATGATCATGTGAGAGCTATGGATATACCATTTTATCATCATTTGATTTGGTCAGATGGTTGTGTTGGATAGTTCAAGAATGCACATGTATTTCAATGGTTTTTTTTGTTGCACAGAAAATAAAAGGTGCCACATATATGGAACTACTTTGAAACTGGTCATGGAAAAGGAGAACATGATGGTGCTGGTGCATGCATAAAATCTTCCCTTTGAAGGGAAGAGATGAATTTTACAGGTGCTCTCCTTCGAGATGCTACATCTATAGTGAAATGGTGTGCATCTGTCATCGGAGAACATGCAAAAAGGAAACACCTAGTGTGGAGAATAGTCTGGGAGGTGAAAAATGTGGATCGATCCCAAACACATTGGGTGAACAAAGTGTATGGAACTTGGCGGTCTCATTCAATTAGAAGCTTAGACAACCCAACCCTACAAATTTGGACAAGATTGAAGGATTTCTTTTGCAATTCCTGTAGCATCGATGAATGGGATGATTTTGAGTCTACAAATACAGTTGATACATGGGATCGAGTGACACTTGGAACCTATTTCAAGGGGGTTAATGAAATAGACCATTTGGAATATGATTAAACACATTTATTTCTATAGACTACGATCACATATCGGATCTCATACAAGCAGGTATAAAAAAGTAAATTAGTAGTACCTAACTTAGAAATTTAATTTATGTATTGTTAACTCGACCTAAGTAGAATTTAATTTATGTAGAAATTAGAAATGCAAGACCTTATTTAAAAAACATATTGTTAACTCAACCTATTTCCTTTCATAGGTCAGATATGTGTAGTGGTTTCCCCCAAAAATAATGAATGGGGTTTTGACTATTGGTTGGCACATTGCTTAGAGGGGAAACAAACCATTCTCAAACCTATTACGAATGATGAAAATATTGAATTCATAACTAGCGTGATGGTTATAAAATGGGAGTACATGACACTGGAAGCAAAAATAGGAAAGGAAGTGTGGGTACATGTATATCAAGATTATAGACCAGGAGCTATTGCATACCACTTCACCAACCTAGTAGTTTGTATAAACATCAAGCTACACACACTTTAGAACAAAAATTGGTCACATGTATGATACTTGCTACCTCATATAGAGCATGAAATATTGATGGACACCATCGGCAACAAAGATGATCCAGATGGCCTACTAGACTAAGTGCATTTCTAGGTGTTACTAGATTGTCTAGTGTGGCTTGATTGTCAGGTGCGTTATTTAAACTTTAAAGTGCATGCTGAAGCACAATTTCAATTATTTAGCCTTAGTTTATTCCCAATGTAATAAACCTGTGATTGGAGCATACCATTCACATACATAATACTATTAAGAGGATACTGAACACTATAAACATGATCCTACAACCCCAGTTGAGTTATCAATAAATCATGTTTGCACATTTTCATTGGTTTCTCTTTATTTTCTTATGAGAGTACTAATTTTTAGCTTTTCATGTTCCTAGGATACAAACACCATCTATGGAAAATTGGAGGCGCCAAGAACAAACCGGTTTTTTTAGACACCAACAAATAAAAATTGGAAAATAACATGCTCTCGAGTTGTTGCAATTTACTTTTTTTGATGCTTTTTTATATTAATGTACATTTAATTACATTGATGGGTCAATTCTTGAAACTCTTGCATTGGTGGGTCAACTCTGCAAAACCGTCGACCATTCTTGTGTTGGTAGGGTTCCCATATCGACCTTTCCCATATAGACTTCCATGATCCAATGTGATGCAATTTTGCTGCTCTGTTTTTTTTTCGCTCTCGGCCTGAAAGTCACCAAGTCCATGAACAACATTTTCATGTGACTTTCAACTCAACATAACTAAGAAACCGGAGGCCGGATCGATGAACCATCGACTCCATTGGTATCTTGGCATGCGATTACCTCTAGGTGTCCCTCTCTCTCAGTTTTTCAAGGCCCAATGACTTCATTGTGCATTGATTTAGTAAACTAGGGTTTTTCTCAGTTTTCTTCAATGCAACTCTAGCATTGGTGGGTCAACTGTGCAAAACCATCGACTATTCCCGTGTTGGTAGGGTTCCCATATTGGCCTTGCCCATACATATTTGTAGGATCTAATGACATGCAATTATGCCACTCCATTTGTTTTTTTGCTCATGGACTGAAAGTCTCCATGTGTCCCTGAATGAAATTTTCGTGCGACTTCCACAGAAACCGGAAGTCTGAGTGAAGAACCATCGACTATGTTGGTCTCCTGGCATGATATAACCTATAGGTGGCCCGCTCCCTCATGTTTTCAAGGCCCAGTGACTTCATTGTGCATTGATTTTGTAAACTAGGGTTTTGCTCAGTTTCCTTCAATGCAACTCTAGCATTGGTGGGTCAACTCTGCAAAAACCTTGACTGTGCCTGTGTTGGTAGGGTTCCCATATCAGTGTTTCCCATGCATACTTGCAAGAGCCAATGACATGAAATTTTGCTGATCCGTTTGGTTTTTCTCTCCCAGAACGAAAGTCACCAAGTGTCCATGAACAATATTTTCATACAGCTTTCAACTCAACATAACTCAAAAAACAGAAGTTAGATTGAAGAACCTTCAAATCAGTTGGTATCATAGCATGTGATTATCTCTAGATGTCACTGGGCCATGAGATATTCTAGATCCATATCCAATACCCATTCCTAATCAGAAGCCTAAACCCAGATGGGCTCAAAATCTTCTTGATGCAGCTGGAAGTAGTGCTAGAGTTCCAGAGGACAGAAGAAGAACAAGCTCCTAGTATCAGAATGAGCATGCTGCACTGTCCCTCATAGATTCTCTCTCTACAGAATGGTGCAGCAAATTTCCCGATCGGTGCTAGTTAATGATGGTTAATGATCATCTACATGGCCCATAGAATCATAGATTTGATCATTCCCTACCTTCACCATCCAGCAGAAACAAACAGAGTCATCAATTTAGAAGGACATTGAGAGTTCCACTGATGGACCATACTGCTACATAGAGCTGTAATTTTTGGTAGCAGTGTTACTCAAGTTATTTTTCTAAGGAGGAAGATTCTTTCTTCTAAAGATAGCTTGCAGATTACTATTTTCCTGATTAATTTTTAGGGTTTTTTTTCCCATGAGGTTTTCCCCTGTTTCCTTAGTTGTATTAAGCAACATTTTTTATTATCTTGTAGATTGTATTTGGGCGACCTATGGTGTTGTTACTAGGGCCCATAGTTGTCCAAGTTAGGATTCAGGGGGGGTGCTAGGATTATTAATCCTCCCTTGATCAATTGTCTATTAGATTAATTATTGCCTAACTTAGGAACCTTAATTAAATATTTGTGTCCACTAGTACAATTGGGTCCACCTGGCCCAATGGGGCTACATGTGCCAGTCACTAGATTGTGGGGAACACTTCTATAGGTTAGTAGCAACTTACTACATGTGCATGCATTAGTTGTGGTGCCTCCTAGACCAATCCTTACATTTTAGGAGCCACTGGGAGTCCCGACACCAACCTACTTCAGTTAGTTGGTGTTAGTACTAGTTAGTATTAGTTAGCCCCCATTTACATTCAGTTACTTCACAAATAGTTAAGATAGAACTACCAATGCATGGATAATGCATGGTTGCATGGGGAGGAGCGCTTTTCCTACCTACCACACTCAGTTACACTAAGTTAACTAGTTGTCACTGGTTTTTGGAGTTATTGGTCATCAGGGAGTTGTCTACTTGGACTCCAATATGGATTGGGAGACCTTGAGTTAGAGATTCAGTTATATACAGTCATATCCACTTGGAGGATTCAAATTCACACCCCATGCATTCGAATTCTTTCCTATGTAAACTATTATAACAATGGATATTATTATTCTGAATGATACTGTAAATTCCTGAGCAATACTTGTCTGTTTCCTGTGTGGTTTGTTTTGTTTAGTTTGTATCTTTATTCTCCATTATTTTTCTGCAAAAATTATAAGAACTATATGCTTGAATATCTAAATGGCATTAAAATTCTAATAGATCTCTTGGTGCGACATTTGCTGAAGTTAAGAGGCTTCTTTTCTTTGGCATCCCAAGAGGGATATAATTGTTGTGTGGATGATTTGTTTTTGGAGGAGCACCCTGAATGTGTGGCCTTGCATCGTAGAGGTACTCAGATGGATGAGGAAACAATGACTCTACTTTATTCTTATGTCTGATGAGCGTAGATACCCTGTGCTGAGGGTGTGGAGGTAATCTAATGTTCTCCTTCAGACACAATTGTGAATATGAATAATTTTCTGAGGTGGGAGATTATCTTCCAACCTTGCAAGATAGTTTCACCTTGTTAGGTTAAACTATCTATGGTATCCGATAGTGTTTTCCTCCCAAAGTAACAATGATAGTTTGAGGTTGTGACTCATATAAAACATGGCGCTTCCAGATATATGGCTTTCTCAAAATAACATCATAGACTTCAAGTGGAGCGACATCACATAGTACCTCATCTTTGAAAGGATTGATGCCATATGGTAGGAGGCATCGTTGAGTAATGTGGATACCTAGTCCTTGGCTTAGCAAACCCATGTTGTAGGGTTGCGGGTGTGGTGTTATCAGAAGCTCCAATATTTTGATGACATATGTTAATATTAGGTTCATTTGGATGCCATTGTCAACAACGAAATGTACTGGGATTCCCTTCACCCACATCTGTGAGTGGAAGGGGCGCTCCTCTGCCAATGACTCTTCAGGCTCATCTAGTTGAATCTATGTGGTAGAAACAATGGGAGTGGGGTCTGCATCAATGATCTACTTCTCATTTTCTATGGATGTGGCATTGGGTTCAAAATAAGAATTGATATCTAATTCTAAATATTTGATCTTGGCCACCAATGACTTGTTTGAGCGACATTCATCAGTGTTGTGCCAAGGGATTTTATGAAATTCACACCACTTCCTAGTGTCCTTCCTTTTCTTTCTTTCCCCCTTGTTTGCTTGTGATGGGGAATGGTTCTCCTTTCCTTTTCCTTTGTTTTGTGGGCGAGGGTTTCCCTTTCCTTGCTTCTACAGTGGATTCGCAGGTCTAGAGTCTCACTTTTTCTTTTGTCGAAATTTCTCCTCGATTTTGACAGCATACTGATAGGAAGATCCAAGTGAAGAGATTTCGAGGAAGTCCATGTCAGTTTGGATGTACCAATGTAGATCACTGCAATATTTCAGTATCAGGTGCCGCTCAGAGTACTTGATACCTAACTTTTTTCGCAAGGTATGAAAGTTGTTGGTGTACTATGACATCGCCTGGTCCCTCTCTTGACGGAGAATGGTCCATTTGGTGTACTGGTCATCATAGCTTCCCACAAGGTAATACTGTTGCTTGACAACATCTATGAAAGAGGACCAAGTGGGATTTGTCTCAAACATTCTTGACTTGTATGATGAGTTTTTCTCCCAGTAAGTACCCCACAAATTTTGGACATGGGATACTGCCTTAAGGAGAGGAAAGGTGATCTTTTCCATGTCGAAGAAATTGTGGCCAAAAAAATACCCTTCTAGAACATTCAACCTGTTATCTAGGGCATCTGCATTGCTATGGCCTTCAAATAAACGCATATCAAATTAACTTGTACCTTGAATAGAGTTTCATCCCTGAGTCGGCTGCTCGTTGAAGATGCACTTGCCATTACTGGAATTTGTAGAAACATTTGGGGGAAAATATCCATCATCTCGTTCCTCTGTCGTGTGAGGGATTCCTCGACCAATGATTTGGTAGGATCTCCTGCTCTGTCCTCTCTCTTTTATTCCTCCATGGGAGGTCATTTGGGACGGTGACAGTGATCAAGTGAAACTAGTTCAAGACCAAACTCTCTATACCCAGACCTCGTCGGGGACATGCGCCGAGAAACAATGAAAGATAAGATTGCTCTAATACCACTAATTCAGATTTATGTGGGAACGAGATGAAATAACAGAGATAGTATCATAACACAAACATTTTGCAAAGATAACAGAGATATAGTAAACACATATTCTATTAAATGGTGGAAACAGAATAGACTGTAATACAATTGTTAGAATAGTGGTAGCTCTATCTGAGAAGAGATGTGGCTGATACGCTCATCCATTGCCAAGCTGAATACAAAATGAGGCTAGAGGGACATATTTATAATCAGGATGAGGGAGAGAACCCCAAAATTCCAAAACATAACCCTAGAAGATGAACCATCAAAAATTTTGCGGCCCCAAGTTGCTAAGTTGAACAGTGAACTTCCTGGGGTCACAACTTTTGCATACAATATTTGATTTTGGTGCTCGATAGCTCGTTGGAAAGATCTATCTGAGATTTAAAAATTTTGACCGTGGAAAAATGAATGACATTTGTAACCAATTGGACACCCAAAATTACAAAAAACTTCATTTAGGGCCTCAAAACAGCCCAAGAAGTTTGGGACCCAAAAAGTCATAGAAAAATAACTAAGAAACTGCCACAATGGACAATTGTTTTGAGCCAGTGGAATAGGTGGGTGGCCACTGATTTCCATTTGGATCAAACTCCATGTTATAGATGATGCTCCTGTTCCATACTATAGATGTTTATGCTCCAAATCCATGTTGTTGATAATGTTGCATGTGATGATGTTCTAGCAAATGATGATGACGCTCTGACTCCATGCTGTAGATGATTCTTTAGTTCCATACTGCAGATGATGTTGCTTCAACTCCGTACTACTAATGATGTTCCAATTCCATGTTGTAGATGATGATGCCCCAGTTCCATGTTGCAAATGATGATACTTCATATATGTACTGAATATGTTGATGATGATACTTCAACTATGACTGAATATGTTGATACTCTAGCTCTGTGTTGAAGATGATGATGATGTTCAAAAATCCTAATGATCTATAGATGTACCCAACGATGTTCACAAATTTGATGTTGATGATGCCTCCTCTGTCCTTCCGATGATGTTGTGTCAAGTCACACCATTTGTTGTCGTTGTCAGTAGAATACCCCTTTTGTTAAGGGGGGGTGTTGAAATAATGAAGCTTCAAATAATATTCTACTTGTACTTCACTTTAATTAATCCTCCTTAGAGAGATATTACTAATGTAAAAGGTCATGAGGTAACCCCTCGGTTGTAAATCGGGTCAATAGCACCAAGAAAAGATGATTATAATTATTATTGTGAATTATACCTAGGTAGGTCAGTCGTGTTAGTTATACAGGTCATCCCAGTTAGGTAAAATGTCATTAGGGATACTAGTATATATAGGGAGGCTCCCTCCCTCATTTATACACACTTACTGAATCTTATATTGCTCAAGAGAGAGAAATAAGGAGAGAGAGAGAGGAGGAGGGATGTGTCTTTGGTGCTTTAGCTCTTATGCTTTGGGTTTGGTCTCTCACTTGATGAGACCTTGTTATTTGGTCATTGCATACTGGTAATCTATTTTGAGTAATTTTTGTTAGGTTTTTCCCTTTAGGGTTTCCCAAGGTAAATTATTGTGTACCTTATGATTGTGTTTCTTTCAGTGATCCTCTTTATGTTGTTATTATGAAAATGTATTAAATTCTAATCAAGTTTGGACTTAAGCTATGACATCATATAAAACTTGACAAC
>LPNX010508186.1:0-12776 GCA_001517045.1 Pseudotsuga menziesii
TTCTGTTTTCCACCAATTTTCTTCTTCCATCCTATCGTCTTTTCTTGTTTTTTTGTCATTTTCATCCTGATGCCCTGTGATCTTTCCGTATCTTCTCAAGTTGCTATTGTTCAAGACCTGTAGTTTTCCTACAACAAGTTTGGGTCTAACCCAATTTTTCTTCAGTACATCATGTACAAAATTATAATTCAACTTTAAATATAAGCCATAGATCCCTTTGTTTTCTAACAATCTGCAATTTTTTAGTTTTCATTGGTATCATAATACCCAATTTTATTCATAATGTAATTTATCCATCAATAAAACATAATTACCACCCTTTGGGTGTTGGTTGTTATCTCCAACCCCCCCCCCTAGATAGTTATGTCATCCTCGACCTGAGGAAATCATTTCTTCACAATAAGCATGTGACAACCTCTTTGATTAGAAATTCGTTAACATGTCTTTCATTCGTTATGTTTTCTGAACTCCCTTGAGTTCCCTTTTTCCATTCTAGTGTGGAATTACAACAATTTTTGAGGTTACTCTCGCTTTTAACCACTAGTTGAAATTTTTCTCCTCAGCGACATCAAACAGCGTCCTGTCTTCTAGATGTCTAGTTTTGCCTAGGTCTTTTTGCCACACCATATGCCTAACATCAATGTGCTCATGCGAAAATCGCTTGACTAACACCATTGTGCTCCTACATCACATATTCCTAACACCAATGTGCTCTCATGACAATCACTTGCCTAACATCATGGTGCTCCCACGGCATTCAAATTTTCTTCCACGTATTTAGTATAAATTTCACTTGGACTATTCGTAACGCACCTTCCTTGGTGCTTCGCATGACTCTACTATCATTGTCCCAATTAATGACATTGGCCTATGGTTAAATAACATCTATTAACAAACATGATTTTCATTCATTTCATCAACATTACCTAAGTTGTAGTGATTGCACCCTTACCATCATTCATGGTTCATACCATCTCCTAACTTATCCAGAATAAACCACCACTTATTTACTAGTGGAATTTAGAATCCATGTCTTACATTGATCACAAGATGGTCAGAAGCATCGTAAAGCCCTGCAATGTCAGTACATAACACCACAATCCATAGTTAAACCCTGGTTCATAGAAACCTCGAAATATGAAATTTATAATAAGACAATAAAACAACACTTGTTCTTGAGTGGCTTAGCTCCCTTATTTAAGCCAGTGAGTTTTCGAAACAAATAGTCCATTTCAATTGGTGGTGTCCCATGCATACTCATGCAAGGTTAGTCCATAACGTTATACATCATTCATTCACTTATCAGTATTTTAAAAGTTTAATATAAATTGCCCAACACTCAGACTTTAGATCTTTAACTCAAGCATTAAGGCAGAGATTATAGATATCCAAACTATAATGATTTTAAAGTAAATATCTTACTCTATCCTTTGGCATTCAAAATGACTCGGCTAACAAAATAAATTAGAGGCGTTATTTTCCCCTTAGGCCCGTTCAACTAAATCACATGTTACACACATGCATCATATAAATGCCATCAAATTATTTTTTGTTAGTTATACCCCAATTCCCAAATCAATTCATTTGCGGACTTTGCACACCTTGACAGGTTATGAGACTTAAGGCAAGTCAAATGTTTTATCAGCTATTTCAATGGAAACATTTATTAGATCTATTCAAACCAACAAAATGCATTACAGAGATTTGGCATCAACCATTATCAGATCCAAGGATATAAATCATAAATAAATGAGGTACCAAACTCGTACACTTTGATCAAAGGAATTTTTTTAGGCATCAAATCTAGATATGACTTAGATGGAAGGACATCAAACCATCAATACATATGTAAAAATTGTAAAGCATTATTAACAAGTGACGAATCGTAGTGATCTGGTCACAACAGTGGACAAGTAATTAAAATCTAATTTATGCCTATCAGCTTCCCCCTGTGAGTAATACCTACACATATGAAATAGATTTATTCATAAAAATTCTACAATTCTCTTTATGCAAGTGCGAATTATGATAGCTAACGAGTCGCTATCATCAATACTTTGTTGGTTGATTTCAAATCGATTTGGTCCTTAAGAAAAATTCAAAACTCAGACGATATTTTCATTTAGAGATCATATTCATATAGCCGTATGTCAACTAGGAACATAGTATGCAGAGTATAGAATGTTAAACATTGCAAATCTATATTGTATTCCTACATCAAATTCTTCTCACCAATTTAAACACGTGATGAGAAATCGAACCAAATAAAAAGGTCAAATCATTTAAACATAAAAAGAACTATCTTTAGAGAGGCAGTTTCAAGTTTGTAGTACATACATTTTTTTCCTTCAATCAAGCAGAGTAAAGATATGAGTACGTTCTCTAGAAGGTAGTTTTAAATTTGTTGCCCAACAACCAATCATCCAACATTTACATGATTTTCCTAAAATTTGTTTTTTCTATTTGAGAATCCAAATAACATAAATAAATTTCATGTGAACCTCTTTTAGTTGTATTTAATGCATAAAGAAATGGGAGGATCCAAAATCAGTCTAGAAACTCATCATGTTAGCCCAATTTGGAAATGTTTTTCTTGCTAATACGAACATCCCACAATTATAATGGAAAAACATAAATACAAACATTAAGTAGAAATTGACCTTCTGACCACATTATTCTTATAATCATCCTCCAATCATTTAAGTTCTACTTGTGTTTGCCAAATAGGATAAAGTTAGAGCAAGTAAACCTCGATAGTTAGTTAAAACATAAACTTGTCGATACCTTTGCAGTTGCCCTTAAATTTATATATATGATTTATGTAAGTTTCAAAAAGAGTTGTGACAATTTTAGTCTCACATGCCACAAAATTCAATGTTTTAAGCAGAACTATACATATACTTCAATAGAATACCCTACTGCGGAATAATTCATTCAAGATTTAAACATTGTTGGGATAACTTCTAGTCCAATTTTTCGATACCTTACCATAAGAATGGGTCATGATCCATTTTGGCTTTGACGAAAGAATTACTCACATACTTTTGTTATGCCTTTCCATGTTATTTCTTTGATCATTTTCGTTACTTCCTTCAATCTCTCGAGACCCACTCAGACAACTTATCCCCCTCATTCATCATTGTCCATGCATCCACAAACAAACAAAAAATTAGTCAATTGGTTAGAGCTATTCATCTTCATGCTTCCTAACCACATGTTGAACCCAATAGGCCCGTGTGCTGTCACTCTGGCTCTGATACCATATGTAACATCCCCACAAATTCGTACAAATGTAATATTCCAAAAAAATTAAAATGACGGGTACTTTCGATAAAACCACACACACTACTGTCTCTCTGAGTTCGTTCTTACCATCAAGATGTTCCTACAACCGTGTTAATTATTTAGCATACAGATATATAAATCTTAAAGCTATGGCAGAGTCTTTTATGCCTTAACATCTTCTTTAGATTAGTAGTTCCCCAAGGAAGGCCTTACCCTGTAATTATGATATAATACATCCACATTTATGCTACAAATACTAATAACAACATAAAATTGTGGTCAGAAGGTTTGATCTCAATAGAGAACCCCTCATATGCGTCTTGCAGCCATCATTTGAATACCTACTCTAGTTTCATTAACCATATTTAATCATAATTGACTTGCAACTAAGACTCTTAAGTGATTAATTTTCCACTTATTTTAATCATTGGTATTTATACGTAAGGTATCTACTACCATCACTCTAAGAAAAAGACACTTTGTTTAAACTTTTAAGGACAAGCACTTTAATAATCACCAATAAGAGGCAGTATTCCTGCTATTAGCACATCTTTATGATCTTCCATCATCAATACATCAGTCATCCTAAGGTAATTCCAAATACATTATCATTTATAACCTAAGAGGCGCACTATAAAACCATTTTATCCTTAGATTGTCCTTAAAACAAAACTAGTGAGCAGACAAAGTAACCATAACTTTCCTAGATTACCCCTTTTAAAATAATTGATCATTTTCTCAGAATAATATCAAAAGTGCAGAGATAATATGATCGAAATAATGAAATGCAAGAAACAGGAGAGATTCCTTATCAAGTCTTTGAGTTTCCTACATAGAAAGTGTAATGGACCCCAACTCAGTGAAGTAATAAAACAACTTCATGAATATCATGAGCATACTTGATGAAAGTCTACCATTACAACCCTACCTATGATCCATAATATTATACTACTTAAAATATATTCTGCAAGACCCTTAACCAACAATATTTCTTTTACTCCATTTATCTAACATGCTGTAATCATTCATACTTCACAATTTTCACCATTGCTATCAAGAGGAAGAGTACGCCAAAAAAAATCATGAAAGGACATAGGATGAAAATACTTTTAAAGACATGTACAACGGAAAAATACATCATGACAAAAATAGAGACAAATGTACGTGGTTCACCCAATCCTTCGGTTACGTCCACAAAAACTGTCACATCAAGTGACCTTTATTATAATAAGAAGTTACAATTTACGCAACAACACTTTGTTTCCTTTCTTTCTACTCTTCTGACATATTCTCTTAGTGATAGTATCTCTAAGCTAATTATGAACTTAGCTGAAAATTACATACACTGTAATATAATAAAAAACAAGTCTGTGGGATTTCCCCACTTTTCAAATGCTTCAGAAGTACGCTATGCAAATGAATTGCCTCGACAAAGTGTTCCCTAAAGATATAGACACCCGCTGGCATTAGTGTATAAACCTAACTGACCCTAGGGAAAACAACATTACCCCAAGTTCAGGTTACATAACGAGCAACCAAACTCCTCAATGTAACTGAGCATCCAACCATACTTTTTCTGTTTGACTAAAAGGTTTTATTCTTCTTATTTGCATATTTTTTTCAACGAGACAATATCCTCCACATAACTGAGTAAAATGAGAAGTTCTAATCATCTAAGGACTCTCTCTCTCTCTCTCTCTCTCTCTCTCTCTCTCTCTCTCGACACACTTTATCGTGATTCTTACCTTGAAGGTATGGCCATGCTTATAAGGCTTTGTGTACAGTCCTATTTTACTCCACTTTTGCACAGTTCTAAACTCTCTATTTTATCTCCTTCCTACTAAGGGAGTTTTTTCATGATTATCCAACCATCGATCCAAACGAAGGATGATCTTTGGGACTGGAAGATTTATACCTCCCTTGCACCATGAATGACACGACCTAACTTTCACTTAAGATTTTGCAGTCAGTATGGAGTTTGAATCAAGCATATGCATACCTGGCCATATGACACTGAAACGCAGTAAAGGAGGAGCATTACCAAGTTCATATGGGCGCAAGGCTTACTCCATGGATTTAAAACGCAAAATAAAATTACATTCAGACCCATATTAGGAAAATTCAGACAGGGGGTGCATATAAATATATATATAACGAAAATCATAACTCGTACTTACATCACACGCAGGAGGTAAAACAAATTCCCAGATCAAAATGATCCCAATGATCTTCGATAGATTATGGCTCTATCAAGTCATGTGCAGGGGGAATTAGCTTGGAGAATTTATGAAAGTAGATATATTTAAAGAAAAGGGGTGCATGGCAGATAAGAACACAAGTCTAAGTGCTTTCGAGGGCTGCTTCTCCACAGATAGCGTGCAGAGGTATCATCACAATAGACTATAGGTAAGTATGGATGGTTAAATAAAATACCCCAGCATAAAACAAACCGAAAATCGGCATGGTCATCAAATGACTTTCAGCACGCAGGAGACCTTCCATCCACACGCATGGGTAACTCTTATATACAGAAACAAATTTATTTGACACCATAAAATGATAGAAAAACCAACATATAATTGTCGATAACTGTAGCGTATATTTTCTTAAGAAGGGTTCGAGATCCTACCCCGTACCACAACGCAGTCTTGGTGGCCACAGCCAGCGCCCCCCCAGCGTCTCCTTTTTCCTCCCCACCTCTCTCCAAGTATTCATCCTTTATGGAGTAATTTCCCTCCTCCCATCAGCTCTGCTAGGTCTTCTAAACATAGCCTTGCCATTGTAACTGTCAGGGGAGACTTTTGGGCTGACAAAATCTGGGAATCAAGCTACTGTTTAAGCGCTAAACCATGGTCATGGCTGTTAAGTTTCAGTGATCATTTAATTCCTTCCACCAATCCGGACCTCTCCTTCAATCAAGGAAAAATTAAAGCTTGAATGGAATATAGGATTTAACTCATTTAGCATGATCAATATCATTTTCTCTTCTTCCTATTATAGATTTTTTTTTATAATAATAATAATTCATAAATGGACTTAGTCCATCATTTTTTACCACGCCCTACTTGTGCCGTAGCATCTTGACACATAAACTATCATGTCCCCCTTTTCTCATAACCATTGATGCCAGGTGGTAATTGTCCTCCACCAAAATCTCCAAGCAGCAAAAGGGTTCTATCATCCATGTTTCTAAGGGCATCTAGCACAAGAAAGTTGCTCCACGATAAGAAATTGATTCTTTATATTGTTAAAGGAGTGGGCATGAGTTTAAAATAGGTATATTAGTTTTTTCTTTTCTTTTTTCCTTGTATCGTAATAATCCGTGTCTTTTAAACCTATCATTTTTCTTCTGATAAACTTCATAAAATAATAGTCCATGTCCTTTTATAAAGGGTTAATATATATCCTTTCTTTTCATAGTAATCCATGTCTTTTATAAAGACTGAGATCTATCCTTCATTTTCCCTAATAATAATAGTCCATATATATATTTTTTATAAATACTTAATATGTCATTTCTTCTCAACCGAGGAATCGTCCTTTCCCCGACTTATCTTCTCTTAGGATGACACCTAAGTCATCGAAGGAAATTGTCATTTCATCTTCTATCAACTTATGTATGTCGAGTATAAGTCCTTCTTTCTCTGTCTACATATTTACATTAGTCTAGATATATGGTATTTATCAAACAAGATAGGCTAGCGGTGCTATCTCTCTTTAACGAGACTATGACCTATAGTCCCTTGGCAATTGGCTCTTCAACTTTAACTCCTTAGGTCTTCTATGTTGACACTAAGAAGAGTGATTGCAAATTCCTCTATTTGGACATAATCATATTAGGATCAAGTACTAGGTATGGTGTCTTAGTTAGAAATAAATTTTAGCGAAGCAGGTATCCTCGTAGGCATAGATATTATCTCTAATACTGCCTATACGTAGGACTATGGTATCCTCTTATGAATATTTTAATCGTTTTTTCTTATCTCTTGTGGTTAAGTTATGTCATTGTCTTTATGCCTCCTAAGTTTTTAACTTATACAGGTTGCAAGGTTTGTTTCCAGTGGGGCCTTGGCCTTGAGCTCCTCACCCGAAGAAAAGTACAATAACATTCAAAATTTACAAAATATCTAGGTATGAGAGGGATGTTACATCCTCTCCCTCTTAAAAATAACATCGTCCTCGGTGTTTCTGTGTTCCACCAATTTCCTTCTTCCATCCTATTGTCTTTTCTTGTTTTTTTGTCATTTTCATCCTGATGCCCTGTGAGCTTTCCGTATCTTATCAAGTTGCTTTTGTTCAAGACCTCTAGTTTTTCTTCAGTAGATCATGTACAAAATTATAATTCAACTTTAAATATAAGCCATAGATCCCTTTGTTTTGTAACAATCTGCAATTTTCTAGTTTTCATTGGTATCATAATACCCAATTTTATTCATAATGTAATTTATCCATCAATAAAACATAATTACCACCTTTTGGGTGTTGGTTGTTATCTCCAACCCCCCCCTAGATAGTTATGTCATCCTCGACCTGAGGAAATCATTTCTTCACAATAAGCATGTGACAACCTATTTGCTTAGAAATTCGTTAACATGTTTTTCATTCGTTATGTTTTCCAAACTCCCTTGAGTTCCTCTTTTCCATTCTAGTGTGGACTTACAACAATTTTTGAGGTTACTCTCGCTTTTAACCACTAGTTAAATTTTTTCTCCTCAGCGACATCAAACAACGTCCTGTCTTCTAGATGTCCAGGTTTGCCTAGATATTTTTGCCACACCATGTGCCTAACATCAATGTGCTCATGCGACAATTGCTTACCTAACACCATTATGCTCCTACATCATATATGCCTAACACCAATGTGCTCTCATGACAATCACTTGCCTAACACCATGGTGCTCCTGCAGCATTCAAATTTTCTTCTATGTATTTAGTATAAATTTCACTTGGACTATTCGTAATGCACCTTCCTTGGTGCTTCACATGACTCTACTATCATTGTGCTGATTAATGACATTGGACTCATGGTTAAATAACATCTATTGACAAACATGATTTTCATTCATTTAATCAACATTACCTGAGTTGTAGTGATTGCACCCTTACCATCATTCATGGTTCATACCATCTCCTAACTTATCTAGAATAAACCACCACTTATTTACTAGTGGAATTTAGAATCCATGTCTTACATTGATCTCGAGATGGTCAGAAGCATCGTAAAGCCCTGCAATGTCAGTACATAACACCACAATCCATAGTTAAACCCTGGTTCATAGAAACCTCGAAATATGAAATTTATAATAACATAATAAAACAACACTCGTTCTTGAGTGGCTTAGCTCCCTTATTTAATCCAGTGAGTTTTCGAAACAAATATTCCATTTCAATTGGTGGTGTCCCATGCATACTCCTGCAAGGTTAGTCCATAACGTTATACATCATTCATTCACTTACCCGTTTTTTTAAAAGTTTAATATAAATTTCCCAACACTCACACTTTAGATCTTTAACTCAAGCATTAAGGTAGAGATTATAGATAAGCGAACTATAATGATTTTAAAGTAAAGATCTTACTCTATCCTTTGGCATTCAAAATGACTGGGCTAACAAAATAAATCATAGACGTTATTTTCCCCTTAGGCCTGTTCAACTAAATCACATGTTACACACATGCGTCATATAAATGCCATCAAATTTTTTTTTGTTAGTTATACCCCAATTCCCAAATCAATTCATTTGCGGACTTTGGACATCTCGACAGGTTATGAGACTTAAGGCAAGTTGAACGTTTTATCAGCTATTTCAATGGAAATGTTTATTACATCTATTCAAACCAATAGAATGCATTACAGAGATTTGGCATCAACCATTATGAGATCCAAGGATATAAATCATAAATAAATGAGGTACCAAACTCGTACACTTTGATCAAAGGAATTCTTTAGTCATCAAATCTAGATATGACTTAGATGGAAGGACATCAAACCATCAATACATATGTAAAAATTGTAAAGCATTATTAACAAGTGACCAATCGTAGTGATCTGGTGACAACAGTGGACAAGTAATTAAAATCTAATTTAGACCTATCAGCTTCCCCCTCTCAGTAATACCTACACATATGAAATAGATTTATTCATAAAAATTCTACAATTCTCTTTACGCAAGTGTGAATTACGATAGCTAACGAGTCGCACAATCTACACCATCAATACTTTGTTGATCGATTTCAAATCGATTTGGTCCTTAAGAAAAATTCAAAACACAGACGACATTTTCATATAGAGATCATATTCATATAGCCGTATGTCAACTAGGAACATAGTATGCAGAGTATAGAATGTTAAACATTGCAAATCTATATTGTATTCCTACATCAAATTCTTCTCACCAATTTAAACACGTGATGAGAAATCGAACCAAATAAAAATGTCAAATCTTTTAAACATAAAAAGAACTATCTTTAGAGAGGCATTTTAAAGTTTGCAGTACATACATTTTTTTCCTTCAATCAAGCAGAGTAAAGATATGAGTACGATCTCTAGAAGGTAGTTTTAAATTTGTTTCCCAACAACCAATCGTCCAAAATTTACATGATTTTCCTAAAATTTGTTTTTGCTATTTGAGAATCAAAATAACATAAACAAATTTCATGTGAACCTCTTTTAGTTGTATTTAATGCATAAAGAAATGGGAGGATCCAAAATCAGTCTAGAAAATCATCATGTTAGCCAAATTTGGAAATGTTTTTCTTGCTAATACGAACATCCGACAATTATAATAAAAAAACATAAATACAAACATTAAGTAGACATTGACCTTCTGACCACATTATTCTTATAATCATCCTCCAATCATTTAAGTTCTACTTGCGTTTGCCAAATAGGATAAAGTTAGAACAAGTAAACCTCGACAGTTAGTTAAAACTTAAACTTGTCGATACCTTTGCAGTTGCCCTTAAATTCATATATAGGATTTATGTAAGCTTCAAAAAGAGTTGTGACAATTTTAGTCTAACATGCCGCAGAATTTGATGTTTTAAGTAGAACTATACATATACTTCAGTAGAATATCCTACTACAGAATAATTCATTCAAGATTCAAACATTGTTGGGATAACTTCAAGTCCAATTTTTCGATACCTTACCATAAGAATGGGTCATGATCCATTTTGGATTTGACGAAAGAATTACTCACATACTTTTGTTATGCCTTTCCATGTTATTTCTTTGATCCTTTTCGTTACTTCCTTCAATCTCTCGAGACCCACTCAGACAACTTATCCCCCTCGTTCATCATTGTCCATGCATCCACAAACAAACAAAAAAATAGTCAATTGGTTAAAGCTATTCATCTTCATGCTTCCTAACCACATGTTGAACCCAATAGGCCCGAGTGCTGTCACTCTGTCACTCTGGCTCTGATACCATATGTAACGTCCCCAAAAATTCGTACAAATGTAATATTCCAAAAAAATTAAAATGACGGGTACTTTCGATAAAACCACACACACTGCTGTCTCTCTGAGTTCGTTCTTACCATCAAGATGTGCCTACAACCGTGTTAATTATTTGGCACACAGATATATAAATCTTAAAGCTATGGAAGAGTCTTTTATGCCTTAACATCTTCTTTAGATTAGTAGTTCCCCAAGGAAGGCCTTACCCTGTAATTATGATATAATACATCCTCATTTATGCTACAAATACTAATAACAACATAAAATTGTGGTCGAAAGGTTTGATCTCAATAGAGAACCCCTCATATGCATCTTGCAGCCATCATTTGAATACCTACTCTAGTTGCATTAACCATATTTCATCATAATTGACTTGTGACTAAGACTCTTAAGTGACTAATTTTCCACTTATTTTAATCATTGGTCTTTATACGTAAGGTATCTACTACCATCACTCTAAGGAAAAGACACTTTGTTTAAACTTTAAAGGACTAACACTTTAATAATCACCAATAATATGCAATATTCCTGCTATTAGCACATCTTTATGATCTTCCATCATCAATACATCAGTCATCCTAAGGTAATTCCAAATACATTATCATTTATAACCTAAGAGGCGCAGTATACAACCATTTTATCCTTAGAGTGTCCTTAAAACAAAACTAGTGAGCAGACAAAGTAACCATAACTTTCCTAGGTTACCCCTTTTAAAATAATTGATCATTTTCTCAGAATAATATCAAAAGTGCAGAGATAGTATGATGGAAATAATGAAATACAAGAAACAAGAGACACACCAAAACATTACAAATAGATATGATTCCTTATCAAGTCTTTGAGTTTCCTACATAGGAAGTGTAACGGACCCCAACTTAGTGAAGTAATAAAACAACTTCATGAATATCATGAGCATACTTGATTAAAGTCTACCATTACAACCCTGCCTATGATCCATAATATTATACTACTTAAAATATATTCTGCAAGACCCTTAACCAACAATATTTTGTTTACTCCATTTATCTAACATGTTGTAATCATTCATACTTCAAAATTTTCACCATTGCTATCAAGAGGAAGAGTACACCGAAAAAAATCATGCAAGGACATAGGATGAAAATACTTTTAAAGACATGTACAAAGGAAAAATACATCATGACAAAAACATAGACAAATGTATGTGGTTCACCCAATCCTTGGGTTACGTCCACAAAAACTGTCACATCAAGTGACCTTTATTATAATAAGAAGTTACAATTTACACAACAACACTTTGTTGCCTTTCTTTCTACTCTTCTGACATATTCTCCTAGTGATAGTATCTCTAAGCTAATTATGAACTTAGCTGAAAAGTACATACACTGTAGTATAATAAAAAACAAGTATGTGGGATTTCCCCACTTTTCAAATGCTTCAGAAGTACGCTATGCAAATAAATTACCTCCACAAAGTGTTCGCTAAAGATATAGACACCCGCTGGAATTAGTGTATAAACCTAACTAACCCTAGGGAAAACAACATTACCCCAAGTTCAGGATACATAACGAGCAACCAAACTCCTCAATGTAACTGAGCATCCAACCATACTTTTTATGTTCCACTAAAAGGTTTTATTCTTCTTATTTGCAGATTTTTTTCCACGAGACAATATCCTCCACATAACCGAGTAAAATTAGAAGTTCTAATCATCTAAGGACTATATATATATGTATGTATGTATATACACACTTTATCATGATTCTTACCTTGAAGGTATGGCCATGCTTATAAGGCTTTGTGTATAGTCCTATTTTACTCCACTCTTGCACAGTTCTAAACTCTGTATTTTCTCTCCTTCGTACTAAGGGAGTTTTGTCATGATTTTCAAACCATCGATCCAAACGAAGGAAGATCTTTGGGACTAGAAGATTTGTACCGCCCTTGCGCCATGAATGACATGACCTAACTTTCACTTAAGATTTTGCAGTCAGTATGGAGTTTGAATCAAGCATACGCATACCTAGCCATATGACACTGAAACACAGTA
>LPNX010508190.1:17844-49531 GCA_001517045.1 Pseudotsuga menziesii
TCAAAGATTTACCTAAGTTGTACCTTCCAGTTCCACAATTCCCTCAACGGCCTCAACTTTCTTGGTTCCAAGAACCACTGCTAGTGCACAACCTTCTATCAGGACAATGGTTAAAATAAAGGAGAAAGCAGAAGCAGACAAACTTGTGGTAGGTGTTTTTTATGGAGTGACATTCCTTTCAGCATTGCCAAAACCAACCCCTTCTACCAACCTATGCTTGATGTTGTTGTTGTTGTTGTTGGCTCAGGGTAGAAGGCCCCCACCTTAGATGATTTGAGAGGGCCTATCCTTCAAGATGAAAAGGTTTACTACACTTAGAGATTGGAGGAGTTTAAGGAGTTATGGGGACTCATGGGATGCACGGTTATGTCAAACTGTTAAACTAATTAGAAGGGTAGGAGCCTTCTTAAGTTATTGGTCAGCTGCCCTGGGGGGATAATGTTTATTACATTTGTTGATGCATCTACACAAAGATGCAGTTTTATTATGTGAGTTGTTGGATGGGTTCATCCAAGAAATAGGTCCACAGAACGTTGTCCAAGTCATAACGGATAATGCTGTTAATTATGCGGCTGCTGGCAGGTTGCTTATGATGAGGCATCCAACGTTGGTTTGGAATCCTTATGTTGTACATTGCATTGATTTGATGCTAGAGGATATGGGAAAAATTCCTTTCATCATAGATATTGTTGATTCATCTAGGAGCATCACAAAATTTATATATAACCATACATCTGTGCTAAGCTTGATGATGTTGAAAAATAATAACCTTGAAGGTCCTCACTCATATTTTTGGTGTGGGTGTGATGAGGAGGACTTAGACTTTGTCATTTGTATATTTATGTATTAAGTGACTTTTATATAAATAAAGTAAAGTTTTGCACTTTATAGAATGGGTCTCACTTAAGTGATTATTTAAGAATTAAAGTGAATTGATTATTAAAAGTGAGTGCATTAAATGATGGCCCTTGATTTTGTAAATGAATGTCAACCCTAGATTAGGTAGTTAAGATTAGTAGTTACAAAATTTAAAGTATAAAACAAAGAGAGAGAGGACAAATGAGACACTCCATTAATGAAGAGAGAGGAAGAAAAAAAATAAAGAGAGAAGAGATACCCTAGTAGCAGTGGCACGATTCCCAAGGAGAATCAACACATTTTCCAAGATAGCCTGTAGACCATACAACAATACCTAAGGATTAAATGCAGTCACACATGTGGGCACAATTCCCAAGAAAGTGACAACAAAATTTATTGTAGACTGTACCAACAGTACAACATTAATTGCAGGCATGTGTGGAAACATTTCCAAAGGCAGACCGTACAACAAAAAGGGACAAGCCATACAACACGTGTGGGGGTCATACAACTATTATTTTGCACGAAAATCGACGTATTTGTTTGTTTCTCCAGTTTGGTGAAATTCTGTCAATGAGGGTTGAAAAAATTATTTCTTGTGTTGATGGAAAATTTCTAAGTACTCGTCTTAATAAAATTTTCTTCTTCTAGGGTTTTCCCTAGAGTTGGGGTTTTTCCTGGTCTTTTGACCAAAAATATTTGTGTTTTCATGTGTTTGATTGATACTTTAGTTTTCTAGAAGATCTTGAAGTGGTGGTTTTAATTTTTAATCTATGAGTAAATTTTAATCAAAACCCTAAATATTCATTTGTTTGACAGAATGTGTGAATGGAAGTTTTCATATTAATGTCAATTATTTTCTTCAGATGAGATAATTCACAAATAACAGGGAGTTAGTGCATTCGGCAATCACACGTTTTGCCACAAGCTTCATTTCACTTCGATCTCCATTGGCTTGTATGTGGGAGATTAAGAGAATTTCCTTTCAAATGAATGGCATGCATTGTCATTTAGCACAAAACCGGAGGGGAAAGCCATATATAAGATAGTGTCACTCCAGGAGAGCTTTTGGGTAGGACTGGAGGAGGTGTGTGCCATTAGTGAACCTTTGGTAAAGGTTCTTTGGTTGGTTGATGGAAACAAGCCCGTAATGGGCTACTTGTATGAGGCCATGGATAGGGCCCAAGAATCCTTCTGTGCATATTACGAGGACAAGGGGGATGAGGGGTATGAGAAAATATTATTGATATGGAAGGTCATTGATTAGGGATGGAACAATACACTCCATTGCCCCATTCATGCTGCAGGGATCTACCTCAACCCCGCATTCTCTTACTCTTGTGGTTTTAGATTTGATGATGAGGTTATGGATGGAGTCCTCACATGTGTTCAAAGGATGGTACCAGAGCCGCAAGAACATGTGGAGATTTCTAAAGAAATGGAGATTCATAGGATGGTTGGTGGGATATTTGGCTTTGACATGGTTGTTAATGATAGGATGACCAAAATGCTAGGCAAGCCTCGAGTTCATTTTATTGCAAATTTCAATGTCTCTTCTCCATTTGTTTCAAACTTTAAAATCTCAATGGTATTTCTTATGTTTCTAACTTTCCACTTTATATTATTTGTTCTATATGCTTGGTGGACAAGCTATGGCTAAAGAGTACACCATTTACAAAATCTTTCCATTCAGGTGCTAAGTCAAACATGTAGCTCGTCAGGATGCAAGAACAATTGGAGTGTGTTTGAGAAAATACACACCAAGAAGTGCAACATTTTAAAAAAAATTGAAGTTATTTTAAATTATAAATTTATAATTTAATGCACATTGTCATGTCAACCTTTACAGTTTAAATTATATATTATAAAATTGAATTATAATTTATAATTTATGACCCTCATACAGGTTGGAAACTTCCTTCCTTAATGACATGTACTACGTCTACTACAACCTTCAATTATGGATGAGGCAGGTTCAGAAAACACTCAGTATGTGGATGCCATTTCATTGGATAGGATTGGCACCACTTCTAGGTCAATCGATTGGTTCTACTAGATAGTCTGAAGGATGAACTAGACTAGAGGGACATGTATCATCATCCTCCAAAGCCTCCTGCTCCTCACTATCAATCTCCATGTGAGATTCCTCTAGACGTCCTGAAGAATATATCCCCATCAAAAGTAACATCTTGACTGGCCTCAATCTGACATTGTCCTAGAATGTAGATCCTGTAGGCCTTCAAAGTCTTATTGTATACCACAAAAGTGCCATCCTTCCCAAAAGGTTCTAACTTCATCCTCTTCTTCTTCAACACATGGGTGTAGACTGGAAAACCAGAGATCCTCAAGTGAGTAACCTCTGGCTTCACTCTTGAGAGTACCTCCTTAGTGTTGATTTTTGGGAAGCATCAAGAGCCAATCTCGAGGAGATTGGCATCAACCTAGGGCTGAGGACCTAGTTGAGGACTAAGATGTTGATGGTACTTGATCTTCCCCATGAAGAGACCAAATCAACATGAGAATACCTTTCTTAAGAAGATTTGTGAAGACAAGTTAACCATTGATAAGTAAAGAGGACCTAGTGTAAAGTACTTAATGATAAATCAAACCAGATGTATTTAAAAGATCCTAAGGCACATCTTATATGTTGGAATATGCACCTCTTCTCCTAGAGCACATATTCTGAGGGTTTTGGGGCACTTGTGGACCATGAATACTAGGAGAAGGGATAAGACATTGCCATAAGATGACTTGCCTAAGAAGAGTGGGTTAAAATCCCAAATAAAATGTCAAAAGCCCTAAAAAGGTGTTAAAATCCCACATGAAATTATAAGGACCCTAACTAAAGTATTTTATATTATTTTTTTACTTGTTGATTTATGGAAGTTACCTTGGATTACATAATGATGAATTATAAATAAGGGAACTCTCTCACATGATCAATACACATTCAATCATCTCCATCTTAGTCAAGAAGAATTTGTGTGGGGTTCTAAATTGATTTTGTCTCCTCTTCAATGTTGAAGACCTTGTTCATCTTCAAGTTCAATGCAGACTTCAGCAAGCTATCCGTAGGTCTGGACAAGGTTCCGTTGAGATAATTCGTGGGAAGTTGCAGGTGTATAGGTGCCTAGAGGGATCTGATCTAATCATTTCAAGCTGTGGAAGAAAGAGTGAGTCCCTAGAGGGCTCTGATCTGACCACTAGAGGTCAACAAAAGACAAGTTATGCTGACAACAAGGTAAGAAACTACAACAGAGGCTCATTGCAGATATTAATATCTTAGGCTGACGGTAAAAAAATAACCTCAATGCTTACAGTTGGGCTAAGAACATTAACGCAGGCTGTCAATAGGCAAAGAAAGGCCACTAGAGGGATAGATTTGGGTTGCATTAGATTTGGTAGGCCCTATAGACCAAGATCAGAGATGAAATATTCATTTGAAGGGCTTACATCAGCAGGTGGTCTCACATAATGGAGAGAGAATAGCATTTGAAGCAATGCTTGCTTCTTCACCATCATATGAAAATATAAGTACTTGGTCTCTCTGATTGTATTTACCCTTAAGTGTGAGAATGGTTTGATGTTCATACTTGTTATTCTATTAATGAATTTATCATAAGAAAGGTTGCTAGGTTTTTCCCTCAAGAGGAGAGATGGTTTCCCTATGGTAAAAATCATGGTGTCTATTGTGCAGGCTTATTGTGATGTGATGTGCTTACTTTCTGCTCTACTTAGTTTGTTGTTACAACTGCTAACTGTCATACTGCTCATAAATACAGTTGATACTTTTATGTTTAATTATGTTAAAGAAAATTTTTAAATGCACTCATAATTATCAACTTATGAAAGTAATTTAAAATTCAACATGGTATCAGACCCAAATTACTAACTATAGCCTTGATTGGCAACAAGAGTTCTATTGTGGCAGTAAAAATAATTTCACGGTTTCAGTAGATGGGGGCTCCAAAGCAGAAATGGATGCATAAGAGGAGGTTTCTCTTAGGAATGGGATGGAGAAGTATGGTCCTGGTAAATGTCGTACTATTCTGGGAGATCCCACTTGGAGCTCGTGCTTGGCATCACGATCTGATGTGGATCTGAAGGATAAATGGTGAAATATGAGTGTTATTGCAAACATTTGGGGTTGAAGGGAATAGGCTAGATTGGCACTCAAAAGAAGCAAAAGCATTGCAAAGCAATCTGGCAGGCAACTTGCACTTAGTGCATTAAATAATGGAAATATGTATGTTATTTTGGTTACTAACCCCTTAACATCTATCAATCCATATTTTCCAAGCTCAAATAAAAGATGTATTTCAAGGTTAGATAAGCTCATTTTTTGACGCAGTCTCTACCTTGAAGGAGCCAAATAGATCAAGAAAATCTTCAATTGCAACATATATTGAGTGGTCCGAGGAGGGAATTTTATATCCTTTAAAACATTGCAAATAATTTGGAAGATAACTCTATCTAATGTCTCCTACTACCTAAATACATTAGCAATCTTTTCATGAAGGTCGTGCATACCTTCAATCAGTCTCCATTCCAGGTTGGAGAAGTGCAACTCCCATAGTTAGTGCCTGGCTTGCTGCAGCTACATGATCCTTTCCAGGACCAACATAACTTGTATTCATGGTTCTTCAATAGTGGTCCTCAACATTGCCTAAATAAGGTTATCTACTTCCTTCCTGAACCATACTTGACTTATGCATGAACTGTTGCAACCAATCTAGGGTGTCAAAATGATTGGGCAAAAAACTGTGGCTCTCCCTTGATACCATAGAATGGTACTCACGTCTTTGGTTTGGTTTATCTATTACTAAAAAGTATTACATAACAAAGGGGATTTAGAATACTTGGGCCTCACAGACTAGAGAGATGGCTTTGGCATTCTGCAAAATACCACCTATCTTAAAGACCCAAGATGGCATTTGATCACCACTAAACACCCCTATCTTCATTGTTCCTCAAAGGACTCTTCCCATGGGCTAAGAATGACAGGGCAATTCATCTCATTTAATCTGGAGCACAAGGTTGTATTTATGTTGAAATAATTGATGACACTTTCGAAAGTGGTGAATTCTATAACTTTTACTTCTAATATTTTCATGAATCGGGGTCGAGATGAGAATAAAGACGATCCCAAGAAGCAGGTGTTCTTAGTAGGCATTGTAGATGGTGGACTATAAAAAGTATATAAGCAAGCTATTGCATGGAAATTGAATCTTCAAGAGCAAAGGCCTGTGGTATACGTTAATATTAAAAGGAGCTTAGATCCAACTACAGAAGCCAAGAAAAAGTTACGAGGAGATAATTAGGAGTGTTCTTGTTACAACACATTTTCTTCATTTTGCAAGGAGAAATTATGAGGCTTCAGAGAAGGCACATTGGGACCATTTAAAAAAAGTCTTTAGTATGGATGATTTCACACCTGTAGATAGTGATCTATTGGAATATTTTTTTCCAATTGAGGGTATGCACCAGAGAGACCAGAAATTGAGAAAATCAGATGAAAGCTCCTTGATATGAAGCAATGTATCGGTTAAAGAATTCCTTGAATGATGAACATCTCACGCTGAGCATTGGATCTCAACATGCACAGTAGTTTGTGATGAAGACCTCCCTCAGAAGGTGTTATCTGGAAGGAAAAGCTAGGATTTACCTAGCAAAAGTTATGCACTAAGGTGGTCAATGAGTAATCGTTTAAGTCAGTTTCCCTTACATCTAGAATCCGAATATTTTATATGTGACTTATGCACAACACACATTCAGTTTAGCATTTAAGGACAAAGGATGCTTGATGCCTTTGTGGATGGATAGGTCCTTGTATGACCTAGGATCAAACATTTGTGTTAGAGGAACAATGTTCAGTTGTACGTTGCGGGGAATCACTAGGGACTCCCATGAATCCCTCCCAATTTGCGCTCTTGAAGGAATCGATGAGGAATCGCTCACGGAATCGTGATTCCCCATCGATTCCTCTTGGAAGCATTTTTGGGAATCATGATCCCTGGGGAAAGAAAACGCTCCCTGCCATCCCCGGAATCACTGAGGGAGAGATGAGGGAGCGACGCTCCCAGAGTAATGCCTCATCACTCCCTCAACAATCTCGAGCAAAAAATACGCTCCCTTAGCGATTCCGCGCATTAGGGAATTTTTTTTCCAATTTTCTCAATTTTGCACAAAGAAAATGTTTTTTAATGATTGGCTAGGGTTCAGTTAGCTTTTATAAACACTATTGGACTCCATTTGGACTCATTCTATTCCTCATTTTCTTGTCTTCATTTAACTTCCTAGGGCTTTGAGTGGCTTTGCTAGTTGTTTGATAGCAAATTTGTCGGAGCTTGGAAGGGAGATTGAAGGGGAGATTGAAAGCTTCTATTTGTGAGAGATTGGAAAGAAGATTGAAGGCTTCCATAAAGACATTCAACCACCCTTCCAGAGCTAAAAAGGTAGGCTCTAAAAACTCAATCTTTGTTTGTTTTTGAAAAAAATATTACAGTATGTAAAAATTTTAAATCTTGTATGTGTTTTTTTCCTACTCTTTCCAATTTCTTCTTCTCCATCATTCTATTGCAGGAAAGAAGTGACTCTCATATTTAATCAAGAAGCATGATGGGCATGAGGCTTTTGTTTTTGGTTTCGATGCTTCTCATGATGATGGTGGTGGGAAGTAGATTTGGTGGTAGCAATGATGAGGAGTAAGAGATAGGGAGTGGCACATACCATGGAGAGGAGGAGGAGGAGAATATTGAGAGTGATGAGGGGAAAAATAAAAAAGACACAACACCTTTGTGTAAGTATGTGACAAGGCATGGGGGAGGGAGAGGGGGTGGAACCACGAAGTTTACATGCCTCCATTGTAATAACACTTACATAGGTTCATATACCCGTGTGAGAAATCATTTGTGTGCGCTTATGCCATGTGATCAAGGTAAGGCTACTGGAGTCAAAACATGTGACAAAGTGTTAGCTAATGAATGAAACAAATACAGGATGGAAGAAGATGTCACTCAAAACAATTCCAATAGATCAAGGGTTGAATCTGAATCCCCATAGAGAATGTTTAGTAGTGGATCTATATCATCATCCACCCATGCTAGTGGATTCTTGCATATGCGAAAAACATTATCAGATTTCCTTGACCTTGGTTGCAGAGATGATGTGGATTCAAAAATTTACAGGTTTCTCTATGCATGTGATGTGTCATTCAATGTTCTTCACTCCCCCTATTGGCATGAAATGGTACATGCCATCAATGGTGCCCCTAAAGGATACAGGAGCCCTAGGTATGACAAAGCTAGAAATGTGGGACTTGATAGGGAAAGAGCCAAAATCAATAGTACTCTTGGAAAATTTACAAATGATTGGTCCAATTATGGGGTATCCATTGTATCTAATGGGTGGAAAAATGTTAAAGGCAAGTCATTGATAAATATTCTTGGTGTGTCTGCTAGTGGTGTGCTCTTCCTTTCATCTCATGACTAATCAGATCGCTACAAGACCAGTATTAATATTGCACAACCTTTACTTGAAACCATTCAAATGATTGGGCCATACAATGTCATTCAAGTCATCACAGATAATGCTGCTAATTGTAAGGCAGCAAGAGCAATAATTGAGGATAAGTATCCCAACATATTTTGGTCAGGGTGTTTGGTTCACACATTGAGCCTTTTGATGCATGATATTTTTAAGATGAAGGACTCTAGTTACTGATGGATTGGTGCCTTGTACAAGAGAGGTAAGAAAATGATAAAATTTATCACCAATAATAGCATGGCCCACCACATTTTTCGCAATGACTCTAGGTTGGAGCTATTGAAGATTGCGAAGACTAGATTTGCTAGCTACTACCTCACCTTCAGGAGGCTTTTGAAGGTAAGAGGGGCATTAGCTAGTATGATCTCAAGTGATTCATGGTAGGGATTCAAAGACAGAGCTGTAAGCACATTTGATAGACATGACTTTCAGGAGGTGGAGGACACCGCTCCTCGCTCTCAACAGCATAGGTTCAGTTGTTAGCATGGTCAAATTTTGAGATATGCTCACTTGCAAAGTTCCTCTCTCCATGTAGAGGATGGTTATAGCTTCACCAAAACCTTACAGAAAGCATGACTAGACTTGTTGAGATCGTATTCTTGGTTAGAATATTTTGAGATCTGTTCTAGATAATGACAGTCATTCTTGAGCTAGGACTATCATTTGTATGAGGAGAGGATAGAGTAACTCTTTTGTTCTATATGTCAGTTAGTATTTCTCCTCTCTTTAAGCTTCATTAGTCTTGCACTCAAAGGGAGAACCTGATAGATTCCCAAATAAGATCAAATGACAGTATCTCTTGAATTTTGCGACCCTGTTTGGATGCAAGGATGAAGAGGGAGTGGTCAGAGAATTGGTTACCCCTAAACAATTTAGTGAGACTTCAGTATCGTATAGGTTCTACTCTCCTCAAGAAAGAGTCAGATTGATATTGTCAGGCTATTGTCCTAATACGATGGAAACCTTCACAAGGTCCATAATCTCACTTGGAGATCAGTAATGAGGAGCATAAGGGCTCCAAAGAATGTGGTGTACTATACTTCATATATTCACCCTTCTAGCAGTCAGAGGGAGCTAGTAGAGCCCTTTGAGTATATGAATTATGGGACTAATGTGATCAGAGAAAGGCTTGTATAGCCTTGTTAGTTGTTGTCAATGGATTTTCATTCAAAGTCTGAGTCTCTGAGTTTATATGAGACACATCACTTTTCTTCTAAGTTTTTCAGTAGATGTTTGTGAATTTTAAGGAGAATTCCATGAGACTTCCAAGACAACCGTATGAGAATAAGCATGCAAAAACAAGCAACATTGAAGGAAACCTCTCATAGATGGAGTAAACTAAGAAGAATCATAAGTTCCTAGTACACTTTAGATGTATAGTGATGAGTTAAGATTACATATGATTGGATGTGTTAATCTCCTTCCTCATGAGTTTGATTCAATATGATTAGTACTGAAGTGCTTTGGTTGCAGAGTGCTTAGAAAATTTGTTTTTGGGATTAGAGGGAGCCTAGGGATCCATTTGTTAAAATATTGTAAATTCGGAAGATATTCTATTGTACTTTTGGTGTATTCTCCTTTCGAGATGTTCTTCCTCCATTTGGATATGTCCTTGATATAATTGGTCATGTAAAATTCATGAGGTAAACCCTCCATTGTAAGTCGGGGCAATAGTACCCACAGAATTAATATATAAAATGTATTTTGAGTCTCACAATATAGGTTGGTCCTAATTAGGGAACATGGTTGACCTAGTTAGTTATTTGAGGTACTCACCTAATGAATATAAATAGGTGAGGAGCCTCTCTCATTCTTACACATCTTACACTCAAGTATTGCGCTGGAGAGAGAGAGAGAGAGAGAGAGAGAGAGAGAGAGAGAGAGAGAGAGAGTCTACTGTGGAAGATAAGAAACTATTCTTGTTGTTTGGGTTTTATACTATCTTGGTCGAATTCTATACTGACGAATTTTTGCATGGTTTTCTCCCTTGTGGTTTCCCCGAGAAAAATCTTTGTGTCCTCTTGTGTTCTATTGTGTTGCTCCATTTGTCTTTCTTTTAGTGATCCTTACTTATGGTTATGATGTTATGATGCTAAATGTTTTTATATATTGTATAACCATTAAAAATATAACAATTTATCAGAGCTACCCTGAAAGAAGTCTTTGTGTAGCAAAAACAGTGCTACAGCTACAACTATTAAAGATTAGGGTTTCAAGCTTGAAAACCTTAAAAGACCAAAACTAGTAATTTTGGTACTTTCGGCATATCTCAATATTGGAGAATTCTCAGGAGCCTAAAATTTTATAGGCCAAAAATAAATTCCTCATGTACCCTGTGTAAAATTTTCAGCCTCGGATTCACTATAATTTAGGAGATATGATTCCTCCAACTCAGGGTTCTATCCTCTCCTAGATTTCAACCTTAAACAGGTGATCTAGGGAGAATCACTATATCTCAGGCTCTAAAGGTCCAAATGGTATTTCATAATATGTGTTATAGAAATGGCATGGACTTTATTTTATGTGGTAAAAAATTTCAGACCCCGAGGGTGAACGAGTGACACATGGCAGTCCGTACAAGTTTGCTATGATGAACAATCCTGAAATAAGTTACCTTGGGAAAATTAGCATAAGTGCCAATTGGTGAAAAAAATTATGCTATAAACTATGGTGTTAAAAAAAGGACAGGCAAGGATACCTTAGTGCAAATTTTTAGACACAAAGGAGCAGTACTTTCAGAGTTATCTCAGAAACATGATCAATCATTTCTGCAAAAGAAACTAGAAAAAAAAACTAGGGCTTCATGTTTTGGGCACTTCCATCCACCAATAAGTTGAAGGAGGACCATCAAATTCGCCTTAGGAAGGTGCATCTCTCTATGTGAGAATTTTATCATTCTGTGAACTTTCATTTTTTGACCTAACACTATTGCCGGAGAAAACTAGGGCATGAAATATTTTGCAGTTATGTCCGCAGTTTTGGGAAAATAAGTATACAACTCAGCTTGCCTTGAGGAGGTGCATATTTCTATCCAATCAGATATGAAAGATACCTATGTTGAAAAATTAGGGTTTCTCTATCAAACCCTAGATCCACTAGAAGAGGTCTTTCAAAATATCCTTCAAGCAAATATCAAGTTGAAGCATTCTCACTGGTAAGTTTCATATTTTCTATTTCCATTTGAGGTTCTCATTTTTATCATAATAACAAACAATACCAAGCTTGAGGAGAAGCTTAAAAGAGTCGAGAACTTATAAGCATAGAATTATAGAGTGCTTACCATACTTGAAGAAGCATGCCATGAAGAACTATGTCAAAGAAGAAGCTACAGATCTAGATGAAGATAAAGTCGAAGCCAAGAAGGACCTAGTCAAAACAAAGATGAGTATTTCCACCTCCATTAGATCTCATAGTTATCATCCTTGAAGAATCCCAAGGATATGTTCAATACAATGAACAGTATGTACAAAGATGACCTTGAAAAATAAACTCAAAGAATGTGAAGAAAACATTCAATGATTACTTCACAAGAAGACCTCATCTCAAGGAGCAATTAGAAGCCGTTGAAGACAATGACAAAGCAGCAAAAGCATAAATTACAACTTTGAATGGTATTCCAAATTTAGACAAGAGAGTTGTCCTAGTAGAAAGATCACATATGAAGAAATGCATGATTGATTGAAGAAGAGATGACAATCAATCCCTAACAACTCAATCCAAGAAGAAGAAGGAAGAACATTCCCATCAAGAATAGAAGGACATCTCACAACTCAATAGTTCAGTTGTGATGAGAAAGGACACCTTGCAAAAGAATGTCCCAAGAAGGAAGAATGGCGGGATGATATGATCTAAGAAGTACAAGTCGATCATACATAATGATGTCTGGATCTGAGTTCGAAACATGAAGAGAAGTTTTGTAAAGTCTTCCAAGTAAACCTACAAAACTAAGCATACCACTGATTGAAGTATCAAAAGATACAAAGCAAGGTTCATGGATTCTATCAAAAGAGAGATTCAATTTTGGAAAGACATTGCTCTAGGTGCTAGACACACCTCTTCAGTGATAGATATTACACTAGACAATTGGTGTAATAAAAAAAACAGATCAAGCAAACTATATAGTTTGAGACTCTCTACAGAGAGCCACCTATGTATAGAAGGATTTGTACAAGCTCAGTAGGCACCAATGGGATAGCACATACAGTCACATAAGAACTAGAGTTATGGAGATCCCAACCTTTAATACAAGATTGAAGATATAATACTACAAAGGACAAGAGAAAACTTGCAACAAAGTTCGAGATGAATGATCCTGATATCTACTGACATAGATGGATAGAAAGAAGACTAACAGCAAAGGAGACTACCTGTCACCCCAATGTCCTAATATAGATACAGAGGGAGGATGGTGCTCCACCTAAGAGGAAGTGACTATGGTAGATCTTAAAGTTCAAGAATATTGACATGATTCTTGAGATTAGAATCATGATGAAATACAAAAGACATTTTACTTATCCAAGTAAAATATGCAAAGCAAATGGTGTGGTACCTAAAGGGTACTGCAAATGTATGATGACTTTGATTGAGTTGGTAGTACTATGTACTCCAAAATATTGCAGAAAGCAAAGTGTTTCTTTAAATTCAACCAAGGATGAATATATTGTAGCTAAGAAGAAAGCAAGTAAAGATTCCTCAAGTAATGAGGTATATGAGCCAGAAGAATTACACTGATAAAGATGAATATTATAATCTTATCCATTTCATCATTGGATAAAAGGAGATGCAATAGTAGGACACATAGACATAGTTCTCTGTGATCTATGGTGTAAGAAAACTTGCTCAGTATTTTCGATCATGAGCAAGATAGGAATGGGTCCTCAGAATTAGATGATGAAGTTTAACACATTTGGCAGAGACTCCAGTAATTCAAGAAGATAGAAATAAAGATGGATTCTACCAAACAAACAAAGATAAGTATTTGAATAGTCATTTCCTATATATTTAGATGTTCAAATATGTGTGCATTATATGTTTCTAGATTTAGGAAATGTATAGTAGAATATTTGTAGTTTACTACTAATATGCAGGTGATGGGTAAGTGGCTTAGATGATTGTTGCATTAGCATAAATATTTGCATGGTTATATATATCTTTATGTATGGGAAGTTGTCATTTTGAATATGTTAAGAAATGTTTCTAATCATAACAATTGTATTTGACTTGTAGGAAGGATTGTATGCAATCACCTACAAGAGAATAAATGATGACGTTATGGATGTACGATACAGTTGCAGATGTATAAGAAGAGAATGTTAAAGAACAAGTTGAGCAAGGGAGTTGTAAAGCTCAAGTATGTTCCCACCAAGGAACAAGTAGCAGATGTATTGACTAAGCCTCTGGCTCATGTAAAGTTTGAATACTTTCGAGACAAGCTTGGTGTAGTCCAAAAGGACCTCTCTCGAAAGAGGGAGTGACAGTAGATGTTGGATGCAGTGGTGAGTAGGTCAGTCTAGAGGAGGGTATGTATGGCTGGGCTTGTTTGGCCCAAAAGGGTTAGTAATCCATACTAAAGGCATGTTGATCCTAGGGGGATTAGTATGTCTCGCTATGATTGTTTGGCCTGAAAGGGTTAGTAAGCCAGACAAGGCTCGTTTGGTCCCCAAGGAGATCCATCTGCCTAACTAGGATTGTTTGGCTCGAAAGAGTTAGTAAGTTAGACAAAATGCCTGGATGGATCTACCAGACAAATCATCGTGATGCTACTCCGAAGAAGATGAAGGGCAAGAGATGCTTGATGGTTGTTACAGCATTGCTATACTGATTGATTGTTGATGACTGCTGAGATGCTTGATGGTTGTCACAGTATTGTTATACTGTTGATTGTTGATGATTGTTGTTGATGTTTGATGATTGCTACAGTATTGTTATACTGTTGATTGTCAATGATTGCTGATGATGGTTGATAAGATGTTTTGATGATGGTTGAGTCGGTTGCTTCAGTATTGTTATACTGATGCTTGCTGAGATGCTTGATGGAATGATTGCTTCAGTATTGTTATATTGATTGCTGAGATGTGTGCTTCAATATTACTATACTGATGATTGTTGAGTTAGTTGCAGTGTTGTTACAGTGATGATTGATGATTGTTGAAGTTTTAGTGTTACTACACTGATGATTGTTGATCGTTGAAATAATTGCTAAGGCAATTTCAATATTTCTATACTGATGTTGATAATGATGTTGTTTCAGCATGATTGATGTTGATGATGTGGTTATGTTCCCATCACCTTGTGTTGATGTTGTGGTGTCAGCACCCTGTGCTAATAATGTTGATATGGTTAAAGTCACAACACCTTGTGTTGATGATGTTGATGTGGTTGTGGTCCCAACGCCTTGTGTTGTTGCTGATATGATTGTGGTCTCAGCACCCTGTGCTGTTAATATTGATGTAGTTGAAGTCACAACACTTTGTGTTGATGATGATGATGTTCCAACATCTCTATGCTGGTAATGCAAAAGATGATCTAGCATTACAGATGATTTGGTTTTAACCACTAACATGATAATGAAGTTGTTGATTGTTTCAGTATTACATATTGTTTATTGAGATGATGATGTTTCAGTATTTCTATACTGAAGATACAGATGATGATGTTTTAGTATTCATGTATTGAAGATATAGATGATGTTTCAGTATTTACATACTGAAGATGCAGATGATGATGGTTCATATGATGATGTTACAAGATGACGATTCAACATTGATGTTGGCAAGTAGATGATTCGAAAGATGTTGATGTTAAAGATGATGGTTCAGGGTTTACACATTGATGTTGGGAAGTAAATGATTCAGAAGAAGATTCAATATTCACATACTGATGTGCAAGAAGATGATTCAGCATTCACATACTGATGTGATAGAAGAAGATTCAGTATTCACATACTGATGTTACAGAAGGTTCAGAAGATGATTTAGTATTCACATACTGACATGAAACAAGATGATTCAGTATTCACGTATTGATGTTACAAAGAAGGTTCAGTATTCAGAAGATGATTCAGTATTCATATGTTGACGTGATAGAAGATGATTTAGTGTTTACATACTGATGCTACGGAAAGATGATTCAGTATCCACATACTGATAATACAGAAGATGATATTGATAGTAGATGATTCAACACGTATAGAAGATGATTTAGTTTTTACATACTAAGATTATGGAATATGATCCAACTGAGATCGATGATGAAGATGTATGATGATATTCCAAAAATTCCTATGACATATAGAGATTCACCAGTCAGTTGTACAGTTGTTATGATGGTTGTTGTTAATGTAGAATACCTTCCTAGTTAAGAGGGAGTGTTAAAATATTGTAACTTTGAAAGATATTGTATTGTACTTTTGTTGTATTCTCCTTTGGAGATGTTATTCCTCCATTCAGAGATGTACTTGATGTAATTGGTCATGTAAAAGTCATGAGGTAAACCCTCCATTGTAAGTCAGGGCAATAGTATCCAAAGAAGTAATATATAAAATGTATTTTGAGTCTCCCAAGGTAGGTTGGCCATAATTACGGAACATGGTCGACCTAGTTAGTTATTTGAGGCACTCACCTAATGAATATAAATAGGTGAGGTGCCTCTCTCATTCTTACCCATATTACACTCAAGTGTTGCACTGGAGAGAGAGAGAGAGAGAGAGAGAGAGAGAGAGAGAGAGAGAGAGAGAGAGAGTCTACTGTGGAAGATAAGCAACTATTCTTATTGCTGGGGTTTTACACTATCTTGGTTGAATTCTATACTGAGGAAGTTTTACGGGGTTTTCTCCCTTATGGTTTCCCCGAGGAAAATCTTTGTGTTCTCTTGTGTTATATTATGTTGTTGCATTTGTCTTTATTTCAGTGATCCTTTACTTATGGTTATGATGTTATGATGCTAAATGATTTTATATATTTTATAACCATTAAAAATATAACACCATTCAATGACAGAAGGAGAGCACAAGGCTCTTCTTATCAGTTTGATCAATCACTGATGGTTAAGGATCACTTGAGTTGTCCGTACCTTACAAACTCCGAGAGTATGGTATTCAAAGATACCTGGTAAATACACTAAGAATTAATGCAGATGAGATAGTTTGTTGATCTTAGTGATGACTTGTTTTTCTTTGGAAGAAAACAAGAGGGAGTCAGTATCTGGTTATGAGATGGAGGATCATTTTCCTATGGATCACTTGCTGAGATTAGTGATGAGTACCACATACAAGAGACATTCTCTAGGTGAATGGAGGGATCTGGTCTGTTACTAGGTAGTTGATCATCTTTGATTCCAACTGGGACTATGGATTAACTTGAATAAGTCTGGGACTAAGGCACTTGGTCTATTACCAAGATGTTGACTTAAGTCAACTTGATTCAGCCTGAGGCTGGGTTACCTAGTCAATTACCAAGACGTTGATGCAGATCAACATGAGAAGTTTTAGACTGGGTCTAGGCAGATGATGTGACATACTCCTCTCCTTGGTCATTTGAGATGGTTGAGCCATGGGACCTCCTCAAGGGACTAGCCACCCCTTGTTGGAGTAACTAGCATATGACCTTGGTGTTAGTGGGAAGAACGATATGATCACATTGTTTAGAGATGATTACATCATCGAGTACCATTCTTTGGGAGAATTGATGCAGCTTAGAATTGAGGTACTTGGTCTGTTACCAGGACATTAATGACAAGTGAGATGAATAAAAGTGTGTGTGGTGACTCGTGCTACTTCTTTGATCTATCTCAGGTTAGAACACTTGGAGTCTTCTTGACAAAGAATGCCTCTCTTACTGAGGGAGCGTTGATTTTTGGGCAGCATCAAGAGCCATTCTCGAGGACATTGGCATCAAACTAGGGTTGAGAACCTAGTAAAGGACTAGGATGTTGATGTTACTTGATCTCCTCCAGGAAAAAACCACACCAACATGAGAAGACCTTTCTTATGAATATTTGGGAAGAAAAGTTAACTATTGAAAAGTATAGAGGACCTAGTGTAAAGTACTTGATGACAAATCAAACCAAATGTATTTAAAGAACCTAAGACACATCTCATGTGTCAGACAGACCCCTCTTCTCCTAGAGCACGTATTATGAGGATTCTAGGGCATGTGTGGAGACCATGATGACCAAGAGAAGGGCTAAGACATTGCCCAAAGATGACTTTCCTAAGAAGAGCGGGTTAATAGCCCAAATAAAATGTCATTATCCCTAAAAAGGTGTTAAAATCCCACATGAAATTATAAGGACCCTAACTAAAGTATTTTATATTATTTTTTGACTCCTTGACTTATAGAAGTTACCCCCTTGGATTACTCAATGATGAATTATAAACAATGGAGCTCTCTCACATGATCAATATACATTCAATCATCTCCATCTCAGTCAAGAAGAATTTGTGTGGGGTTCTAAACTTATTTGATCTCATTCTCTTCAACGTTGAAGACCTTGTTCATCTTGGAGATCAATGCAAACTTCAGCAATCTATTTGCAGGTCTGGACATGGTTCCTTTAAGATAACTCTTCGGCAGCCGCAGGTGCATAGGTCCCTAGAGGGCTCTGATCTTATCATTTCAGGCTGCAACAAGTAGGGTGAGTCCCTAGAAAGCTATGATCTAACCACTAGAGGTCAACACAAGCCAAGTTATGTTGGCAAGGTAAGAAACCTCAAAACGGGCTCATTACAGGCCATTTTAGGCTGACGATAAGGCACAAAACCTCAATGCTAACCATCATAGGCTGACTTAGGCTGATGACAAGGCACATATCCTCAATGCTAACCATCATAGGCTGACAGTTGGGGTAAAAACATTTACATAGTTTTTCAACAGGAAAGGAAAGGCCCCTATAGGACTATATATGGGGTTCGTTAGATTGGACAAGTCCTAGAGGGAGAGATCAAAGTCCAGGGATCAAAATTAAACCCGTCATTTCCCGTTAAAGGGCTCCAAACCCGTCCTAGAAGTGTTGTCAAAATATTGCCAGTAAAAAAAAAAGATGATTGTTAATTTTGACGGTTTTTCAAGAAGTGCAATTTTATTTTAAAATTTTATTAGAAGTGTTAGGTTCAAAGTTGCCAGTCAAGCATTTATTAATTTATTGGTACTTTAGGTGTGTTGCTGCTATTAAATTTTTTTGGTAAATATAACCATTATGTTTATCCTATCATCAAAATTTAAGAGCAATATCAAAATCATAGCAAACATATTACCCCATTTTCAAAAATCATAAACCTTGATGCGAAGGGAAAACTCAATAAGAAAAATCATGCCAGATTCACAAGGGGTAAAAATTTATTTCTGCCATATCAATAGCCTATGCAAGGATAACAAATTGAAGGAAGCGTTGGAGATTTCAATGGTCATGCAGCAGGAGGCCATCGGGATGGGCTCAGACATAGGCATCTCTGTTGAAAGTGTTCATCAAAACAAAATCCTTGGCAGAGGAAAAGCACATTCATGTCCACATCATCATCATTGGCCATTCTGGAAAGGTAAATCTGGGAACTAATAATGTTAATATGTACGCTGCCCATGTGAATATGGGAGATGTGCATTTAATTTTTGATAAATTGGAAAAACAGAATCTCACATTATGGAATATCATGATTAGAGGGTATGCTAGAATTAGGCAATATGAGGGAACACTTGAACTAGACTACCAAATACGAAGGATAGGTTTACTGTGAGACAACTTTACATTTACATATGTCCTTAAGGCTTGTGCTATGTTGTTAGTTCTATGAGAGGAAAAGGGGATTCATGATCATATTGTAGATGGTAGCCTTCATATGGACCTATTTGTAGGATCTTCACTTAAAGACATGTTTTCTAAATGTGGGTACATAGAGGATGCACGCCAAGTGTTTGATAAATTGTGTACAAGAGATGTTGTTTCATGGAGTGCAATGATTGTGGAGTATGCCTAGAGTGGACATGGGGAAAAAGATTTGGCACTCTACCACCAATTGTATCAGGCAGGTTTGATCATTTAATGCCTAAGTCAGTTACGGTGATGTGTATGCTTCCAGCATGTGGGCAGTTATGGGATATTGAGCAAGCCAAGGAAATCCATGTTTGTATTAGGCAGGATTGATCATCTGATGTTTAATTCAGTTACGGTGATGTGTGTACTTCTAGCATGTGAGAAATTAGGGGATATTGAGCCAACCAAGGAAATCCATGTTTTCATTGTTAGGGGTGGGTTTGATTTGGATATTTTTGTAGGAATTGCACTTATAAACATGTATGCTAAGTGTGGCGATATGGATATTGCATGCCAAGTCTATGAGCAAATGTTTGTTAAAAATATTTTTGTGTTGACTACCATGATTCTAGGCATGTTGAGCATGGGTTCTTCCAGGATGTTGTAGAAATTTTTTTGGTATTTCTTTTAGATTTTGGAATATGTTTCAATATCAAACTCTTGTATTTCATATAAGGAAAACAACTCACAACATCATGCAAGGAAATGCAAATTGTTGTTATTTTGATCCTTGGAGGGATGGTAAGAAAATCCTCATTTTTTCCTTCTGAAGTTTACTATAATAATGTTTTTTTAGTTTTTATTAGGATTTGTGTATTGATTGGGGATTGTCACCACGAAATTTGGTTGCAACTTGGTGGCTTGGTATTACTATTTATTTGTGGATGAGTATTGCTACAACTCAAGGAGAAGAGAGTGTTAGGATGAATCAACGATGATAAATAGGATTTCTAACAAAGTACTAACTGAATTTGCTGAGTTAAATATGCCCTTTCTAATTCAAGGTTTAATATATGGATTACAAAGAAATCAATCTAGAAACAAATGGTACAATGCCCATTCATTAGAATCTCTGTACAAAAGGTGTCCACTTTCATGCACACACCTCTGCTATTCTATCTTGTATTTGGAAGATTGTAAAAATTTGGAAAGTTAAAATTTTATTCACATCTTTTTACGAAGGGTTTACTTAATTCACACTTGTCAATGTAAGTACAATTATGTTTATTACCCTTCATCATTGAAGGGTTAATTAAACATATGCCATTCAATTTGAAATTAAGACTAGCCCTTCAAATTTGATCCTTGTCAGGGTCGACATCTTCATCTGAAGGTCTTACGTCAACATGTGGTCTCACATAATGGAGAGAGAATAGCATTGGAAGTAGAGCTTGCTTCTTCAGTTTCAATCTAATTGTATTTACCCTTATGTGTGAGAAGGGTTTGATGTTCATACTTATTCTTCTATGAATGAATCTATCATAAGAAAGGTTGTTAGGTTTTTCCCTCAAGAGGAGAGCGGGTTTTCCCAAGGTAAAACTCATGGTGTCTATTGTGCATGTTTATTGTGATGTGATGTGCTTACTTTCTACTCTATTTAGTTTATTGTTACAACTACTAAATGCCATACTACTCATAAATATGGTTGATACTTTCATGTGTAATGTGTTAGAAAGTGGCAACTAGGAAGGTCTTCTAGATTTGCATGTGTCCTCGCATGCTAGAAAGACATTAAACAGGAAGTCAAATGTATTTAATGTGATTTTTCTAAGTTTGGGCTTAGGAAAATACATTAATAGTTCTAATTTGATTTTGAATTAATGGAATCACTTTTATAAAGTGAAAAGTGAAACATTCAAGTGATGGCTAATCTAATCTTGGCCATTGATCTCACCAGAGGATCACATCCATTGATCCATAGTGAGGGTTAGGCTTTTTGCTTAGCCATTGAGTTAAAAATTAAAAGGAGATTTGGTGGAGAGGACACGTACACAAGTGAGATACAAACAGAGAGAATTCAGACAAAGGAATTTACTGAAAAGACAGAGGAGCACCTACCCGACAGATTCATTGAGGTTCTAGGCTGAGCTAGATGTCGTATAGAAACACGCGGAGGGCAGCAGTACCATTCGGTAGGAGACAGTCGTACAACTGTATGGAATCCGTACAGGTTGATGCCAACATCATACGGATCCGTACAGCTGCGCACAAGAGGTCGTACTGCTACGATGGTGTGTGTTGGGTTGTTGGACATGTCCAATGTTTCTATAGAGGTTCATTTCGCTAGGTTAGGTGATTTATCTGTTGGTTGTAAAAGTTCCATATCTTCATAATATAAATTCTATATTTGACTGCTGTACTAGTTTTCCCATATTGGTTTTATTCGGGGGTTTCCATACCCAAATACTGTGTCTATATTTTTATGTGATGTTGTGAATGTTTCTCAGTATTTATATTCCGTTGCAATACTATTAAAAGAAATTCATGTGTGGTTTTTCAGTAACAATTTAATATATTCTCTAGCCCTTGTTGAATTTTAAAGGAAAACTTACATGGTATCAGAGCTCAGTTGAGCTAAATATGAGACTTGCAGCAACATTAATAGATTAGGGGTAGATCTATTGAAGACACAAACCTAAATTTCAGATCTAGGGTTTGACAGACACACTTCAGTATGGTTGTGCAGTTGAGAGTTGAGGATAGACTCCAGGGGCTCAAAACTTTCCTACATGGAAAGAAAGGATCACAAGGATCCCGGATGTCAATGATGCAGAGGAGCACATTGACTCCACAAAGGTTGCGTCACAGATCCAAAAAATTTGGTAGCTTGGAAGAAGATAGATTCCAGAGCCATGTTGATCATATTGGATGGAGTGAAGGACCACATAGTCCCTCCCCTTTCCGAGAAGAAGACCGCATTAGAGATGTGGAAGGCTTTGGAAAGTCTATACCATAGCAAGAACGAAAACTAGAAGATGGTGTTCCAATAGAGGATGCACAGTACTAGGATGGCCAAGGGAGAAGGAGTGGTGCCTTATCTCACAAGGCTCACACATATCAGAGACAAGCTTGGAGAAGTTGGCTCTAAGACTGAGGATGAGGAGCTAGTTCGGATAGCCCTCAATGGCTTTCTAAGCCATGGGACACCTTTGTGAAAGGTGTTGTGGCTAGGGAGAAGCTCCTTGATTGGCATAGATTGTGGGATGACTTTGTGCAAGAGGAGACTCGCATGGGTCAAGGATCAGGCTCATCCAGCAGTGCCCCATAGAATGTGGATGAGGAGGCTCTAGTCTTGATAGGGAAGAGCAAGGGTAAGGCAAAGAAAAAGAAGGTTGGTAAGAAGAAACTTGACATGTCAAAGTTCAAGTTTTTTTATCTTCCATAAGCAAGGACACTTTGCCTCCTAGTGCCCAAACAAGAAGAAGAAGAAGAAGAAGTACAATACCCAGATGGAAGGATTTGCAAAGGTGGAGGAATTCAGATAGAATTTCGATGAAGATGTTTGCTTGATTGTGTACATGGCAAGCACCATGGGCTACAACGTTTGGTATGTGGATAGTGGAGCATCATGTCATATGAAAGGACAAAAGAGGTTCTTTAAGGACTTGTAGGAGGGCGTATTAAACCTTCACATAGAGCTAAGTGATGATGCATAGTATCAGGATCAGGGATTTGGCATTGTTTCATTTCAGAGGGAGTCTAGAAAACCCCTAGCTTTGCTAATGTGCTGTGTGTTCCGGGGTTGACCAAGAAATTCAAATTAGTCTCCACTCTGGAGGACAAGGGATTTCAGGTGAAATTCTGAGACCATAGAGTGTATATCAGGCCCAAGGGGTTAGATAGGAGTTTGGATTGGGTGATTGGGATTCAGAGCGAGAAGGTGTATAGACTACACTTTGAGTCTCCAAAGGCTCTCGTCAATAGTAGCAGTAGTTAAGGTGATTTGTGGCATAGGAGGATGGCACACTTACACCTTGGAGCACTAAGGCACTTGAGATAGGTTTTTAATGGAGTTCCTCAGGTACACAAGAGAAGCATAAGCAATGCAAAGGTTGTGAGTTGGCTAAGAACATTAGTAGACCTTTCCCATAGAGTGAGCACAAGTCTAAGGGGACCTTGGAATTAGTGCATTCGGATGTTTGCGGACCTATGAGTGTCCAATATTTCAGTGGTTGCATTTACTGCGTCACTTTCAACAACAACTATTCTAGGAAGACCTGGATCTATTTCCTGAAGTCCAAGTCAGAGGTCTTTGTTCAGTTTCAAGAGTTCAAGACTATCGTGGAAAACCACATAGAGAGGAAGATTCGAGTTTTGAGGACATACAATGGGGGAGAGTACATCTCCAATGAGTTCTTGGAGTATTGCTCAGTAGAGGGGATCAAGAAGGAGCACGCAATGACTCATACCCCGCAGTAAAATGTAGTGGCAAAGAGAAATAATGGAACAGTGGTAGGAGCAGCCAAGGCCATGTTGTTTGATCAGGGATTACCACTATTCCTTTGGATCGAGCCATACAGGACTGCAGTATACATTCAAAATAGGTGTCCCCACATAGCTTTGGGGAATAAGACACTCGAGGAGGTCTTCACAAGCACTAGACCAGATGTGAGCCACTTGTGCATATTTGGTAGCGTCTTCTATTGTCACATTCATATTGACACTAGAAAGAAGCTGGACCCTTTTGGAGAGAAGGGGTTACTTGTTGGTTATAGTGAGACTTTGAAGGCATACAAACTTTACATTCCTGCTCACAAGAGGATCATTGTGAGCAGGGATGTCCAATTTGATGAGGACAGGGCCTTACAGAGATCTATGGACTTACCAGCAGAGGAGCTTCCAACACATATCTTAGAGCTCAAGTTGGAGGAGTTGGAGGTACATGTACAGGTACCAACATAGAGCATAGGTAGTCAAAGGGATTTAGGTGGACAGGATCCTTCAAACATTGACTTGGAGGATGAGCCACAGCAGGAGACGGATATCTAGCAGCCAAAGCAGGTAGACACTAGGTCAAGCCCTAAGTGGTTTAGGTCCATAGTTTAGGATTCCTGGCAAGTGAATCCTCCACAAAGCTCCATAAGACGGAGCAAACCACCAGAGAGGGTTAGCTATATGGCACTAATGACAGAGTTGATTAACTCTAAACCTTATAGTTTCGAGGAGGCTGCACAACATGATGTGTGGTAGGAGGCCATGATTGAGGAGTATGACTCAATCATGAAGAATCAGGTATGGGAGGTTGTGCCAAGGCCACAAGGTAAAAAGGTTGTGGAATCCAAATGGATCTACAAGGTAAAGCATGTAGCAGACGAAGCATGGAGAAGTATAAGGCGTGCTTTGTGGCAAAAGGTTTTTCACATATGGAGGGTATTGACTATGAGGATACCTTCACCCCTATTACCAGATATTCTTCTATTTAGACCATTATTTCATTAGCAGTAGAGATGGGTTGGCATGTCCATCAGATGGATGTCAAGACTGCCTTCCTCAACAGATTTATAGAGAAGGTATTCATTAAGCATTTAGAGGGGTTTGATGTGGAGAACAGGGAGACACAAGTATGTAAGTTACAGAGAGCTCTTTATGGGCTCAAGCAGGCACCTCAAGCATGGTACTCAAGGATAGACAACGACCTACCGGAGATGGGATTCCAGCGAAGTGGGACGAACCACAACCTGTACTTCTTGACAGGTGAGGTACCTATCATACCGGTCTTATAAGTAGATGATATCTTTCTTATAGGAGATGAGAGGTTGATTTATGACTGCAATTCCAACCTTGTAGTTGATTTTGAGATGAAAGACTTTGGGTTGATGCATTACTTCCTAGGCTTGGAGGTTTGGCAGAGAGATGGATGCTTCTTCATTGGGCAGGGGTAGTATGCAATGGAGATATTGAAGAGATTCAATATGGTGGATTGCAAGCCTATGGCCATACCTCTAGTATTCAAATGCAGGAAGATTGATGCATCAGGATCAGATGGATTTGATCCTACCTTATATCGCCAGCTTATCAGATTGCTCATGTATCTGGTCAACACATGACCAGACATTAGCTTTGTATTTAACTCTTTGAGCTAGTTCATGGTGGACCCTCGGAGAGTGCATTGGACGGTTGTGAAGCACATACTTCGCTACATCAAAGGTATAGTGGAGTATGGGTTGGTTTATGAGCATAGGGGGAGTGCACAGTTAGTAGGCTTCGTAGATGCTGACTGGGCGAGATGTGTAGAAGACTGGAAGTGCACTTCAAGTTGTAGCTTCAACATTACATCAGGGGTTATCTCTTAGTTCAGCAGGAAACAAAAGTTAGTTGCATTGAGCTTAGTAGAGGCTGAGTACATGGCAGCCAGTTTGGATACCTATGAGGGAATGTGGCTGAGGAAGTTTCTTTAAGGGTTGTTAATGGACGATCTATAATCGGTTCAATGGGTCTCATAGAATCGGCTAGTGAATGATATCCCACGGGAAGGAATGTGGAACAAACTAGTGAAGATCCTAATAGGTTGTCAATCTGGCTACCTGTGAAGAGCCTGATAGGTCCATAGTTCAGGATTCCCAACAAGTGAATCCTCCACAGAGCTCCATAAGATAGATCAAACCACCAGAGAGGCTTAGCTATATGGCACTAATGATAGATTTGATTAACTCTGAACCTTCCAGTTTTGAAGCGGCTGCACAACATGATGTGTGGCAAGAGGCCATGATTGAGGAGTATGACTCAATCATGAAGAATCAGGTATGGGAGGTTGTGCTGAGGCCACAAGGTAAAAAGGTTGTGGAATCCAAATGGATCTACAAGGTAAATCATGCAGCATATGAAGCATCGAGAAGTACGAGGTGCACTTCATGGAAAAAGGGTTTTCACATATGGAGGGTATTGATTATGAGGATACCTTTTCCCCTATTACCAGATATTATTCTATTTGGACCATTATTTCATTAGCAGTAGAGATGGGTTGGCATGTCCATTAGATGGATGTCAAGACTGCCTTCCTCAACAGATTTATAGAGAACTTATTCATTAAGCATTTAGAGGGGTTTGATGTGGAGAACAAGGAGACACATGTATGCAGGTTGCAGAGAGCTCTTTATGGGCTCAAGCAGGCACCTTGAGCATGGTACTTGAGGATAGACAATGATATACAGGAGATGGGATTCCAAAGAAGTGGGATGGACCACAACCTGTACTTCTTGATAGGTGAGGTACCTCTCATACTGTTCTTATAATTAGATGATATCTTTCTTACAGGAGATGAGAGGTTGATTCACGACTGCAAGTCCAACCTTGTAGTTGATTTTGAGATGAAATACCTTGGGTTGATGCATTAATTCCTAGGCTTGGAGGTTTGGCAGAGAGACGGATGCTTCTTCATTGGACAGGGGAAGTATGCAGTGGAGATCTTGAAGAGATTCAAGATGGTGGATTGCAAGCCTATGGCCATACCTCTAGTATTCAACTGCAGGAAGATTGATGCATCAGGATTAGATAGATTTGATCCTACCTTGTATCACCATCTTATCGAATCACTCATGTATCTGGTCAACACACGACTAGACATTATCTTTGTAGCTAACTCTTTGAGCTAGTTCATGGTGGACCCTCGGAGAGTGCATTGGGCGCTTGTGAAGCACATACTTCGCTACATCAAAGGTATAGTGGAGTATGGGTTGGTTTATGAGCGTAGGGGGAGTGCATAGTTAGCAGGATTCATAGATGTTGACTGGGAAAGATGTGTAGAAGACCGGAAGTGCACTTCAAATTGTTGCTTCAGCATTGCATCAGGGGTTATCTCTTGGTTCAGCAGGAAACAGAAGTTAGTTGCATTGAGCTTAGTAGAGGCTGAGTACATGGCAGCCAGTTTGGCTACCTATGAGGGAATGTGGCTGAGGAAGTTTCTTTAAGGGTTGTTAATGGGAGATCTATAATCGGTTCAATGGGTCTCATAGAATCGGCTAGTGAACGATATCCCACAGGAAGGAATGTGGAATGAACTGGTGAAGAGCCAAATTGGTGCATTTCTAGGCATCAAATCAATAAAGAAATCAATATCTCTTTTTCAGTGGCAATCCTGGTATTTCTTCAAACACATTTGCAAAATATTGCAATATTGGAAAGTCTTATAATCTTGGGATTTTACACTTCTCTTGTTCTTGCACATGATATTTATACAACTGGAAACATTTTCTGAAGAACCTCTTTAATTGAAAACATGAAAATTCTCTTTTGGAAATATTCCTTTGAATTCCTTTTAATATATTTTGTTTCCCTTCTTCATCAAGACAAATAAATGACTTGTTATGGCAATCAAATATTACATGGTGTGCATGTAATCGACCCATCCCAATAAGTACATCATATCAATCAAGTGGTTTTATTTTCAGTTAAAAAAATATTTAATCCATTCATATAAAAAAAAACCTTCTCTAATTCCTTAACCTTTCTTTTTGTTCTAGTAGCCAGTTGAACCATCCAAGATCTATCATGCTAACGTTTCTTTAGCTGAAAATTTTCAACTAATTTTGGATCAATATTACTATGACTTTCTCTTAAATCAATAATAATAGCTATAATTTGATTGAAAAATTTATTGTTAAAATCAATCACGTTGGACTGAAAATCTACGTATCTCTTGTCCAAGGCTACATAAATTTTAGAAATGTTCCCACCTACATCCTCCATAATACCTACTTCTCGCAAATTGTGTACATTTCTCATTATGTCTCCCCTTTGTGGACAATATTTATAGAAATGTATTCCTTCACATCCCCAGCATTCTCATTGTTACTTGGTTCATTTTCCAGTAGATATTGTCATTCGAGGAATATTTTGAGTTGGATTACATTGTTGATATGAGTTATGTTGAATCTTGAATAACGATGGTTTTAATCCTTTCTTCCTTGCATCCTTCTTATCCTTCCTATTATCACTCTACAACTTTTGAAAATGATCCCTTCCTTTTTTCTAATCATACATGTCCTTGGCATTCTGGATTGTTTCTTCAAGCAAAAACCACTTAAAAACCTTTGTATCTTTACTTTCTCCTTCTTGATAAGTCCAACATATATTAGTAGTTCTAGAAAATTCTTTTCATATTCATCCATGCTCATTTTTCCCAACTTGAGTTCAAATAAATATTCCATCTTCTTATCATAATAATGTTCTAATAAGTACCTTTTCTAGAAGTACTTCTTGAATTTCCTCCATGAAATCTTACTTTTCACTGATATGCTTAACTTGAACCAATTGGTCCCACCAAATGGAAGCCTTTCCTTATAGGTTGTAAATGGAAATCCTAGCTTCCATGTCAGAGGAGTAATTATGTAGCTAAAGTTATTTTCTCATCCCCTTTAACCAAGCTTATACATCTTCTCCCTTCTTGTTTTCACCATCAAATGTGGGAGGTTTAATTTATCTGTGTTCCCCTTGTAGCTCATCTTTCATATGTATTCCTTAAGATGTTTAACTGAAGACATTTCGAGTATGCTGTTAGAATATTTATATCTATATGACTTACTGACTACATAATGTGGTGAGTAGTGCTTCTTATGAATCTCGGTATCACTTTTAGAGTTCTTATTTGTAATACACCAAACAATTGTTAAATTGTTTATTACTTTGAATATTTATTTATTTTAAATATTTTGACAAATAAGGTCAAAATAAATGTAATTAAATTATTATTATCGAATAATTAAATAACTCAAAGGAATCGGAATTGAAGTAGTCATTAAAAGAGTGTTTGCTGGATCACAAGGGGAATGGAAAATGGCGAAAGATATTGAGTGAGAACTCAAGTGACACAGGAAGAATCTTCCCCAAAGTCAGGTCAAGAATACTTGTGGATCATTAAAGAGTAGGAGGCTCATAAATGACCAAGTCCTAGGAAAAATACTATAAAATAGTATTTCCATTGAATAAGTAGGAGGATGGCGATGGATGGGGAAATAACCTATTGATGCAAAGAGATCGCATATTGATTAGAATTTTCACTTGTGGTTCAACAAACAGGATTGGTGGTTCTAGAGAAAGTAAATATTGGCTACTCTAGGATTTGGTTGGGAGGAACAACATCTTCAGTACTATTTTCCCATCAGTGGTGACATGTCCCTTACTAAATTCATCTTGTTTTAGTCGTGATAATTTTAGTATGATAGTAGATTATAATTCTAAGTGTTTCTATAAACTAAGATTATACAATGCATTAATTATTTTCCTTTTTAACTTGCTTATTAGTAATTCTTGTTTTATACTCCGTTAGTAGTTAATTTTCTTATGCACAAAAATGGAGAAATCACAATTTTTTTCCTATAAAGAATACAAGAAATTTAAATTGTAAACTATACAAATATCCTACCAAAGGTCTCATCATTAAGCTAAATATATATCCATAAACTTGATACAGTCTTCAAACAAATTACAGATACGATAAGGAGATCTGAGAGATTTTCTTCATAAATTTAAATGAAATGTCAACTACTAAATTACAGTACATATGAATCTTAGAGTTGAGAGGATTCTCACAAAGGTTTCATCTATGTATAAACAAGTATAAATCTAGGTACTGATACAAGTCTCTGTTTTTAGTAATTATATTTTCACGGAAACAATAATTAGCTGATATTTAAAAAGAACCAATTTTTTTTTCTTATCAAACTAAGAAATATACGATCTAAACACACATTAAATTAAAGATCTGAGAGCTACATTTTGCAGTTAATGGATATTCTATTCAAAATTAATTAGATATACATATCTAGGAACAACCAAAATCACATCCATATCTAATTAAAATAACAATTTAAGCTAAAGAACAAATCTGTATAATCTACGATGGTTTTGCAAGTCAATCGTTCTAAACTACCCTACAGTCTAAATTACCAAATCGTAGTCTCGCAGTCGATTTCCAAATTGAAATACATACTCAACATTCTTTTTTTAATCAAACTTATCTTAAAATTGATAGAGGTTGCAAAGTCCTTTTTCTCCCCAACATTCCGAGCAGAGTAATCCGAGAACTCTTCCCTTTGGCATATTGTAAATTCAAGGCATACCATGAATATGATGCACCAATCTGGTGCATAGTTGAAGGATCTGTACCATTGGTTATATGCACACAAACTTGTTAGCATTAGTATAAAATGTAGTCACTTAATTTATAAACGTGTTTTTGATAAGCATGGTATAATGATAGGGCACAGGGGATTCACCTTATTGAGCAATATCTTATCATGTTCATTCATAAATGGGGATTTTAAATTGTGAGAAATAAGGTCAACATATTGTAGGTATTGGGGGACAAGGGAGACTGATATGGGGTGTTGATAGGTATTAGGGGGGGTATAAAAGAGGTATCTAGTCAAAATATGCAATATTGTGTAAAATTAGGGTTTTCTAAATTGGAAATATGTATTGGGATGGGCGATAAAAAAATTGATTTTGGTAGTTATTTATCAATATCTAGTAAAATTAGAGGTATTCTTTAATATCCCATGAATGAAGGAACTATGGCATAGTTTCATTGAGTGAATACCATGTGGAATAGGGTTCCTCGACACAGAACAAAATAAGGATGAACTTGAGAGGAGGTAACCATGTCTCCACTCTTTCTTGGCGCATACAATGACCCTTCATCCACATTTTCTAAAGGTTGTAAGCTATCCATTGACTGTAACCTTGCATACAAGAAAAGCAAAATTAAACCTTGCACGTTTTTAATGAGGAGGTCACTTTGCTTGAGGGATTGGGCCGTAATGACAAGGTGAGGCTCATCTAAAAATTTTGGGTGACCATTTGTGGGAACCATGGCCTCACCTGGCATAACCGAGTTGTGATTTTCATACATTTTCTTAATATATGAAATCAAAATAAATCGATTTAAATAGAAGAAACATGTAGAAAGGTCATAACTTCACTAAACACACTGAGGGGCAAGGATTTGCTCCTCCTAGCTCTCTCATCTTCCTTTGACCTGCACAATGAAACATTCGATTTAGTTCTTGCTGGAACTTTCTAAATATTCATTTTAAATAAAGCGTATAGACTTGAAACCACTTATACTATGAAATGAGAACTTTATACTAAGAATGAGAATTCTAGCCATAAAAACGATGATTTTTGCATAAAAGCCACAAAAATTACCCCCCAAATAGAAAAGTGTTGATACCAGTATACATATTTTTTTTCAAGCTAAAAAATAGAGCCATGGCCTAAACATCCCATATTATTTTTTACAAAGACTTTAAAATCAACCCCTAAATTGGAAAAAATATTTTTTTTCAAGAGACAAATTACAACTTTTTTGAAACTTGCGTATTAAAAAAAAATCATAAATAATTTCACCACTCTAACCAATTAAAGTTAAAGAAATTATGATGTGATTCATAATGAAATTATATATTAGACCAAAAAAGAACACATGATTCATATAAATATTCAAAAACTCCTTTAGAGTTTCAATTAAAAATATCATACT